>JAQOWZ010000274.1:0-76204 GCA_035578165.1 Stenolophus ochropezus | reverse complement strand
TAAAAATCATATAAAGATTTGCTTCCGCATCCGAATTTTATGATTTTTCATCATAATTTAGGTAAAAGAAAACATTGCAACAAGAAAATTGCTATTTCACGTGTGGTAGGTATTCTAGAATCCAGCTAATGAAGCTTTAAATATACAACGTATTCATCAAAAATAGGTAAAATCTGACTTTATTTTTGTAAAAAAATATTTAAACATTTGCTTTCGCGCCCGAATTTTATAATTTTTCATCATATTTTATCCATAGTATAGGTTTAAAAGCATATTTATGAATGTTTTAACAAAAATATCCATTTCAAAAATAGGTAAAATCTGTCTTTATTTCTGTAAAAAATCATATAATTATTTGCTTCCGCGCTCGAATTTTATGATTTTTATCATAATTTAGGTAAAAGAATACATTGCAACAAGAAAATTGCTATTTCAAGTGTGGTAGGTATTCTAGAATTCAGCCAATGAAGCTTACAATATACAACGTATTCATCAAAAATAGGTAAAATCTGACTTTATTTTTGTAAAAAAATATTTAATTATTTGCTTCCGCGCCCGAATTTTATAATTTTTCATCATATTTTATCCGTAGTATAGGTTTAAAAGCATGTTTATGAATGTTTTAACAAAAATATCCATTTCAAGAATAGGTAAAATCTGAATTTATTATTGTAAAAAATCATATAAATATTTGCTTCCGCATCCGAATTTTATGATTTTTCATCATATTTTAGCTAAAAGAAAACATTGCAACAATAAAATTGCTCTTTCAAGTGTGGTAGGTATTCTTGAATCCAGCCCATGTAGCTTAAAATATACAACGTATTCATCAAAAATAGGTAAAATCTGACTTTATTTTTGTAAAAAAATATTTAAATATTTGCTTCTGCGCCCGAATTTTATAATTTTTCATCATATTTTATCCATAGTATAGGTTTAAAAGCATGTTTATGAATGTTTTAACAAAAATATCCATTTCAAAAATAGGTAAAATCTAACTTTATTTTTGTAAAAAATCATATAAATATTTGCTTCCGCGTCCGAATTTTATGATTTTTCATCATATTTTAGCTAAAAGAACACATTGCAACAAGGAAATTGCTATTTCAAGTGTTGTGGGTATTCTAGAATCCAGCCCATGTAGCTTACAATATACAACGATTCATCAAAAATAGGTCAAATCTGCCTTTATTTTTGTAAAAAATCATATAAATATTTGCTTCCGAGTCCGAATTTTATAATTTTTTGACATATTTTATCAATAGTATAGGTCCAAAAGCATGTTTATGAATGTTTTAACAAAAATATCCATTTCAAGAATAGGTAAAATCTGACTTTATTTTTGTAAAAAAACATATAAATATTTGCTTCCGCGCCCGAATTTTATGATTTTTCATCATATTTTAGCTAAAATAAAACAATGCAACAAGAAAATTGCTATTTCATGTGTGGTAGGTATTCTAGAATCCAGCCCATGTAGCTTACAATATACAACGTATTCATCTAAAATAAGTCAAGTCTGATTTCATTTTTGTAAAAAATCATATAAATATTTGCTTCCGCGACTGAATTTTATAATTTTCCATCATATTTTATTCAAAGTATACGTCCAAAAGCATGTTTATGAATGTTTTAACAAAAAAATCCATTTCAAGAAGAGGTAAAATCTGACATTATTTCTGTAAAAAATCATATAATTATTTGCTTCCGCGCCCGAATTTTATGATTTTTATCATAATTTAGGTAAAAGAATACATTGCAACAAGAAAATTGCTATTTCAAGTGTGGTAGGTATTCTAGAATTCAGCCAATGAAGCTTACAATATACAACGTATTCATCAAAAATAGGTAAAATCTGACTTTATTTTTGTAAAAAAATATTTAATTATTTGCTTTCGCGCCCGAATTTTATAATTTTTCATCATATTTTATCCGTAGTATAGGTTTAAAAGCATGTTTATGAATGTTTTAACAAAAATATCCATTTCAAAAATAGTTAAAATCTGACTTTATTTTTGTAAAAAATCCAATAAATATTTGCTTCCGCGCCCGAATTTTATGATTTTTCATCATATTTTAGCTAAAAGAAAACATTGCAACAAGAAAATTGCTATTTCAAGTGTTGTGGGTATTCTAGAATCCAGCTCATGTAGCTTACAATATACAACGTATTCATCAAAAATAGGTCAAATCTGACATTATTTTTGTAAAAAACATATAAATATTTGCTTTCGCGCCTGAATTTTATAATTTTTTATCATATTTTATCCGCAGTATAAGTCCAAAAGCATGTTTATGAATGTTTTAACAAAAATATCCATTTCAAAAATAGGTAAAAACTGACTTTATTTTCGTAAAAAATCATATAAATATTTGCTTTCGCGCCCAAATTTTATGATTTTTCATCATATTTTAGCTAAAAGAAAACATTGCAACAAGAAAATTGCTATTTCAAGTGTGGTAGGTATTCTAGAATTCAGCCCATGTAGCTTACAATATACAACGTATTCATCAAAAATAGGTAAATTCTGACTTTATTTTTGTAAAACATCATATAAATATTTGCTTCCGCGACCGAATTTTATAACTTTTCATCATATTTTATCAATTGTATAGGTAAAGAAGCATGTTTATGAATGTTTTAACAAAAATATCCATTTCAAGAATAGGTAAAATGTGACTTTATTTTTGTAAAAAATCATATAAATATTTGCTTCCGCGCCCGAATTTTATGTTTTTGTTCATATTTTAGCTAAAAAAAAACATTGCAACAAGAAAATTGCTATTTCAAGTGTGGTAGGTATTCTAGGATTCAGCCCATGTAGCTTACAATATACAACGTATTCATCAAAAATAGGTAAAATCTGACTTCATTTTTGTAAAAATTCATATAAATATTTGCTTCTGCGACCGAATTTTATAATTTTTCATCATATTTTATCCAAAGTATACGGCCAAAAGCATGTTTATGAATGTTTTATCAAAAATATCCATTTGAAGAAGAGGTAAAATCTGACTTTATTTCTGTTAAAAATCATATAAATATTTGCTTCCGCGCCCGAATTTTATGATTTTTTTATCATAATTTATGTAAAAGAATACATTGCAACAAGAAAATTGCTATTTCAAGTGTGGTGGGTATTTTAGAATCCAGCCCATGTAGCTTGCGATATACAACGTAATTCATCAAAAATAGGTAAAATCTGACTTTATTTTTGTAAAAAATCATATAAATATTTGCTTCCGCGCCTGAATTTTATGATTTTTCATCATATTTTAGCTAAAAGAAAACATTGCAACAAGAAAATTGTTTTTTCAAGTGTTGTGGGTATTCTAGAATCCAGCCCATGTAGCTTACAATATACAACGTATTCATCAAAAATAGGTCAAATCTGACTTTATTTTTGTAAAAAACATAAATATTTGCTTCCGCGCCCGAATTTTATAATTTTTTATCATATTTTATCAATAGTATAGGTCCAAAAGCATGTTTATGAATGTTTTAACTAAAATATCCATTTCAAAAATAGGTAAAATCTGACTTTATTTTTGTAAAAAATCATATAAATATTTGCTTCCGCACCCGAATTTTATGATTTTTCATCATATTTTAGCTAAAAGAAAACATTGCAACAAGAAAATTGCTATTTCAAGTGTGGTAGGTATTCTAGAATCCAGCCAATGAAGCTTACAATATACAAAGTATTCATCATAAATATGTAAAATCTGACTTTATTTTTGTAAAAAAATTATATGAATATTTGCTTCCGCGCCCGAATATTATAATTAATCATCATATTTTATGCATAGTATAGGTTTAAAAGCATGTTTATGAATGTTTTTTAACAAAAATATCCATTTCAAGAATAGGTAAAATGTGACTTTATTTTTGTAAAAAATCATATAAATATTTGCTTCCGCGCCCGAATTTTATGTTTTTGTTCATATTTTAGCTAAAAGAAAACATTGCAACAAGAAAATTGCTATTTCAAGTGTGGTAGGTATTCTAGAATTCAGCACATGTAGCTTACAATATACAAGGTATTCATCAAAAATAGGTAAAATCTGACTTTATTTTTGTAAAAAATCATATAAATATTTGCTTCCGCGACCGAATTTTATAATTTTTCATCATATTTTATCCAAAGTATAGGACCAAAAGCATGTTTATGAATGTTATAACGAAAATATCCATTTCAAGAATAGGTAAAATCTGAATTTATTTTTGTAAAAAATCATATAAATATTTGCTTCCGCATCCGAATTTTATGATTTTTCATCATAATTTAGGTAAAAGAATACATTGCAACAAGAAAATTGCTATTTCAAGTGTGGTAGGTATTCTAGAATTCAGCCAATGAAGCTTACAATATACAACGTATTCATCAAAAATAGGTAAAATCTGACTTTATTTTTGTAAAAAAATATTTAATTATTTGCTTTCGCGCCCGAATTTTATAATTTTTCATCATATTTTATCCGTAGTATAGGTTTAAAAGCATGTTTATGAATGTTTTAACAAAAATATCCATTTCAAAAATAGTTAAAATCTGACTTTCTTTTTGTAAAAAATCCAATAAATATTTGCTTCCGCGCCCGAATTTTATGATTTTTCATCATATTTTAGCTAAAAGAAAACATTGCAACAAGAAAATTGCTATTTCAAGTGTTGTGGGTATTCTAGAATCCAGCTCATGTAGCTTACAATATACAACGTATTCATCAAAAATAGGTCAAATCTGACATTATTTTTGTAAAAAACATATAAATATTTGCTTTCGCGCCTAAATTTTATGATTTTTCATCATATTTTAGCTAAAAGAAAACATTGCAACAAGAAAATTGTTTTTTCAAGTGTTGTGGGTATTCTAGAATCCAGCCCATGTAGCTTACAATATACAACGTATTCATCAAAAATAGGTCAAATCTGACTTTATTTTTGTAAAAAACATAAATATTTGCTTCCGCGCCCGAATTTTATAATTTTTTATCATATTTTATCAATAGTATAGGTCCAAAAGCATGTTTATGAATGTTTTAACTAAAATATCCATTTCAAAAATAGGTAAAATCTGACTTTATTTTTGTAAAAAATCATATAAATATTTGCTTCCGCACCCGAATTTTATGATTTTTCATCATATTTTAGCTAAAAGAAAACATTGCAACAAGAAAATTGCTATTTCAAGTGTGGTAGGTATTCTAGAATCCAGCCAATGAAGCTTACAATATACAAAGTATTCATCATAAATATGTAAAATCTGACTTTATTTTTGTAAAAAATTATATGAATATTTGCTTCCGCGCCCGAATATTATAATTAATCATCATATTTTATGCATAGTATAGGTTTAAAAGCATGTTTATGAATGTTTTTTAACAAAAATATCCATTTCAAGAATAGGTAAAATGTGACTTTATTTTTGTAAAAAATCATATAAATATTTGCTTCCGCGCCCGAATTTTATGTTTTTGTTCATATTTTAGCTAAAAGAAAACATTGCAACAAGAAAATTGCTATTTCAAGTGTGGTAGGTATTCTAGAATTCAGCACATGTAGCTTACAATATACAAGGTATTCATCAAAAATAGGTAAAATCTGACTTTATTTTTGTAAAAAATCATATAAATATTTGCTTCCGCGACCGAATTTTATAATTTTTCATCATATTTTATCCAAAGTATAGGACCAAAAGCATGTTTATGAATGTTATAACGAAAATATCCATTTCAAGAATAGGTAAAATCTGAATTTATTTTTGTAAAAAATCATATAAATATTTGCTTCCGCATCCGAATTTTATGATTTTTCATCATAATTTAGGTAAAAGAAAACAAAGCAACAAGAAAATTTCTATTTCAAGTGTGGTAGGTATTCTAGAATCCAGCTCATGTAGCTTACAATATACAACGTATTCATCAAAAATAGGTTAAATATGACTTCATTTTTGTAAAAAATCATATAATTATTTGCTTCCGCGACCGAATTTTACAATTTTTTATCATATTTTATCCATAGTATAGGTCGAAAAGCATGTTTATGAATGTTTTAACAAAAATATCCATTTTAAGAATAGGCAAAATCTGACGTCCGTGAATTTAGCACCAAAAATAAGGGCGCAAATTCTGAAATTTTGCCAATAATTAGCGCCCAATTTGCGCCTATTTGCGCCCTAAAATTTTTTGTTCTATCTTTATTTATTTAAGAGATATTAACAATTAATTATTTTCGGTGCCAAATTCACATCAGCACCAAAAGTACTGCGTATCATACTTTTCTTTGTACCACTAGTTAGCGCCCAATATGCGCTCATTTGCGCCCTAAAAATTTTTATTCTATCTCTTTTCATTCACGAGATATTAACTATAATATATTTTAGTGCCAAGTTCACGCCAGCACCAAAAGTACTACGTATCACTCTTTTCTTTATACCAATAGTTAGCGCCCTATTTGCGCTCGTTTGCGCCCTAAAAAATTTTACTCTATCTATTTTCATTTACGAGATATTAACTATAATATATTATGATGCCACATTCACGCCAGCACCAAAAGTACTACGTATTACTATTTTCTTTGTACCAATAGTTAGCGCCCAATTTGCGCTCATTTGCGCCCTAAAAACTTTTACTCTATCTATTTTCATTTACGAGATATTAACTATAATATATTATGATGCCACATTCACGCCAGCACCAAAAGTACTACGTATTACTTTTTTCTTTGTACCAATAATTAGCGCCCAATTTGCGCTCTTTTGCGCCCTAAAAACTTTTACTCTATCTCTTTTCATTTACGAGATAATAACTATAATATATTATGGTGCCAATTTCACGCCAGCACCAAAAGTGCTACATATCCCTCTTTTCTTTATACCAATAGTTAGCGCCCTATTTGCGCTCATTTGCGCCCTAAAAATTTTTACTCTATCTCTTTTCATTTACAAGATATTAACTATAATATATTATGGTGCCACATTCACGCCAGCACCAAAAGTAATACGTATTACTATTTTCCTTGTACCAATAGTTAGTGCCCAATTTGCGCTCATTTGCGCCCTAAAAACATTTACTCTATCTCATTTCATTTACGAGATATTAACTATAATATATTATGGTGCCAAGTTCACGCCAGCACCAAAAGTGCTACGTATCCCTCTTTTCTTTATACCAATAGTTAGCGCCCTATTTGCGCTCATTTGCGCCCTAAAAATTTTTACTCTATCTCTTTTCATTTACAAGATATTAACTATAATATATTATGGTGCCACATTCACGCCAGCACCAAAAGTTATACGTATTACTATTTTCTTTGTACCAATAGTTAGCGCCTAATTTGCGCTCATTTGCGCCCTAAAAACTTTTACTCTATCTATTTTCATTTACAAGATATTAACTATAATATATTATGATGCCACATTCACGCCAGCACCAAAAGTACTACGTATTACTATTTTCTTTGTACCAATAGTTAGCGCCCAATTTGCGCTCATTTGCGCCCAAAAAACTTTTACTCTATCTCTTTTCATTTACGAGATATTAACTAAAATATATTATGGTGCCACATTCACGCCAGCACCAAAAGTACTACGTATTACTATTTTCCTTGTACCAATAGTTAGCGCCCAATTTGCGCTCATTTGCGCTCTAAAAACTTTTACTCTATCTCTTTTCATTTACGAGATATTAACTATAATATATTATGATGCCACATTCACGCCAGCACCAAAAGTAATACGTATTACTACTTTCTTTGTACCAATAGTTAGCGCCCAATTTGCGCTCATTTGCGCCCTAAAAACTTTTACTATATCTCTTTTCATTTACGAGATATTAACTATAATATATTGTAATGCCACATTCACGCCAGCACCAAAAGTACTACGTGTTACTATTTTCTTTGTAGCAATAATTAGCGCCCAATTTGAACTCATTTGCGCCCTAAAAAATTTTGTTGTATCTCTTTTCATTTCCGAGATATCACCTATAATATATTTGGGTGCATCTCAAATGAAAGTACACGAAAACCATTGTACAATAGCCTGAGTATAATGGGCCGGACAATCATCTTATTGAAAATAACTCCTTGCACGGTAATTCATCAGTAAATCGTCGAACCTTTTAACAAGAAAATTTTGCAGTAAATCCAAACATGTATATGCTGATTGACAGTATTATCAATAAAATATTGTCCAAAGATACCATGGTAAGAAATTGCACAGTACACATTAACTTTAGCCAAATATTGTCTATTTGCAGGTATTCGGAAATTGGGATACTAATGGCTTCAATATCTATCTCACATGTTGAGATGTAACAGTGCCATTTGTCGAAAACGTGGCCTCATCAGCAAAAATAATATTTCGATAAAAGTATTGATTATTCATTATTTCAGCGCCCATCCACAGACAAAATTTCAAACATTTCGTAGGATCTTCGGGTTCTAAAGCGTGATTAAAAATTGGCTTGTAGGGATGGAGCGTACATTGTTTCAAAATCTTTTGAATGAGCGACTTAGTAATTCGCAAGTCGCCGCATAGAAATTTTTAGATAATTCTGTGTCGAGTTAATTACATGAAGAGAGGCGGCTCGGAGCCGGTTGACAGGAATTTTTTGACCAATTTTCGTGTACTTTATTACCTTTGTCATAGCATTGTATTTGGTAAATTCGTTGCTCTTTTAACATTTGCAACGATTACAACAGATTTTCCTAATTGAAAAATGTTCAACTAAATCGACATATTTTGGTTTTTTCTGAAACAAAAAAAAATTTGAAAAGGTTAAAACTGAATTGGCCGTTTTGGGACATGCAACATCTTTTGTCAAGAATACAACTCGATCCGCGGACATGCTGTATATTAAATTACCTTATGTTACAAAACCAGAATGTGACTTCGTTTTAATTAGTTTAATTAATATTGGTAGACACGTATAAAGAAATGTGATTCCTTCTTTGAGTTTTCATGTCTCGAAGGTATTCTAAATTTCCATAAAACTAATATTTTTACCCTATAAAATATTTCCAGTTTACAAAGAGAAAATGAGAATAATTTTGTTATATAATATTATTAAGTTACTTTAATGTAAAAATTATTTTGTCACTACAATGAATTCAGAGAAAGTATCTGTAAGTATGATATATATATATATATATATATATATATATATATATATATATATATATATATATTTAGTTTATGTAAAGGATATAAAACAATAACTTTCAGTTTCTTAACATATATATATTTAACAAAAAAAAAACGAGTATTACAAATAAAAAAATGTTTAAAGAAAGTCACATTATTTGGGCTTAATTTTTTTTTAGATATACATACAATAAATTAGAAATATCTCACTTTAGCACATGTTAATAACGAATTATATTCGCAAAAATTAATTGCACTTAAAATGAAATACCTATACCTATACATTTTTTATGTTACCGGGTCGTATATAAGATGTATAAATTTAAAAAAATAGGTATGTAAAAAGAATTGGTACCCCCACTTTGCCCAAAATTGAGCCTTTTAGGCCGATAATTTTTTACTAATTTTAGACATTTTTAAACCATCAAAATAAAATTTTGATCCAACGTCAGTTCAGATATTGGACAAAATAAAAAAAATCCTCCTCGCTCCTCTCTCTTGGGCCTCCTCTCCCCAGCCTCTTGGGTTTCTCTTTCTTATCGATTAAAGCAATTATTAAGAAAACTAATGTATTTTTTAACTTAACCGATGAGGAGGGGAGACCCAAGAGAATAGGAAGTGGAGGAGTGGGGAGCAATGTAGTGTTGGGTCAAAATTTGATATTCATGGTTCAAATATGTTCAAAATTTGTGCAAATTTTGTTCACGTATAGTAAATAATATAATTACAAAACACAGTAATACTCTAAATACTATAAATTAATATATAGGGACAAATATACGTGTCTGATTTAACATTTTTACAGTCAGTTAATTGGTCATCGTACTTCTCCCACATAGAATCTAGCCTTCTACAATATGCAATGTTTATCACCATCAGGGAAGACTTAACATCAGCTAGGGCGTCTCTCGTTAAAGCAGCGGTGGTTAAATACTCCAATAAAAATGTGTGGACTTTTGACGGGCGAGTTTTTGTGAATGTTTCGGTGGAAGGAAGTGATAAACCTAAAAAAGTTCATATTACTGATCATAAAGATTTATTGGACTAATAAATATGTTTTATCTATAAACAGTCGATTTGCTTGGGTCTACATTGTTCATTTATTTATATAGGTATATTGCCAACATTTTGTGTATCTCTGCTTTTTTTATTGTTTAATTGTCTAGCCAGAACATGCACAAGTCAATGAACTCTGTTCATCTGACCTTGACTTACTGGCACACTCTTGTGTTCTTATCTTTGTTCTTATATCTTTTTTAATGTTGAATTTTGGTGACTGCAACCAACAAATCATTTATGTATATGATACGAATTTCACAATCTGTCAGATAAATATCAGATCAATTAACTCATGTTTTTTAAAGTTTTCAGTATTTGTTAGTGATTATAACTTTGACATTATAGCCGTTACGGAAACCTGGATTAACGAAAACACTCCAAGTTGTTTATTTAATATTATAAATTAGGATTTGTTTTGTGTCAACAGAACTCATGCAGTCGGTGGAGGAGTTGCATTTTATGTACCTAATGGTATTAATTTCAAAGTATTAGACACTACTTTTGTTTCCAAAAATAACATTGAACATGCATGGATTTTATGTACAATTCAAAATTTAAAATTATGTTTAGGTGTTATATACAATCCTCACAATCATTATTATCGTGAACTTGCAATTCTTGAAACTCTTTTTACTGAATTTATTTTACAGTGTGATTATTTGATATGCACAGGTGATATAAATATTAATTTATTATCTAAGGATTATAAAACTCAATATTTTTCTGACCTCTTGTCGGCAAACAATCAAATAATCACCAATCCCACGAGACCGTCGTCAAAATCGTTGTTAGATGTTATATGTTTGTCAGATACAAGTATTTGCGTAAGTTCAGGTAATATTGATTGTCAGGAAATGACTGATCATGACTGTGTTTATTGTGTACTAAATTTACCAAAAACCTCTACGTCTATAAAAAAATTTACATACAGAGATTATACAAGCTTTAATCGTAATCATTTTCACTCTGACTGTGAATCAGTAAACTGGGAGCAGATTCTTTTTTTAAATAATGTTGATGATAAGGTTCGATTTCTCAACGAAAATATTACACATTTATTTAATAAACATGCACCCTTAAAAGAAATTACTACCAAAAAACAATTTAGTCCATGGATTACTCCAGTCATTAAAATCATGCAGAGTAAGCGTAATAAAGCCCTTGCTGAATATAAAAAATATAAAACAACTGGTAAATTACAATATTATAAACAGCTACGTAATATCACTACAGCTGCAATTAGGCGAGAAAAACAAGCTTACATAAACCATAATATTAATAAAAATATTAAAGACAGTGGTAAACTATGGACTAACTTGAAAAAAATAGGAGATACTAATACCTCGGTGAATAATTTATGCGAAGAAATATTTAAACCTAATGAGTATGGCAACTATTTATTAAATCAGACTGGCATAATATACACAAACCTTAATACTAAAATATATTATAATACTAACCAGTATTCAAATGTAAAAACTGAATCATTTGATTTTACATGTGTGGATAATGAAAAAATTGAATTAATTTTAAAAAACTTGAAGTCCAATGCAATTGGAATTGACGGCATATCCAAAAAAATGCTAGAACTAATCTTTCCAGTTATTATTAAGTACATTACACACATAATCAATACCTGCTTGCTAACCGGAACAGTTCCTGATTTATGGAAATCAGCTATTGTCAAACCTATTCCGAAAAACAATAAACCCTCATCTGTCAATGACCTGCGACCTATAAGAATTCTGCCCAACCTGTCAAAAGTTTTAGAGAAAATATGTTGTGAACAAATTATGGTCTATGTAACACAGAATGGAATTCTTCCACAAAACCAATCTGGTTTTAGATATGGACATAGCACTAACACATGCCTAATAAATATTCTGGATACATTAATTAAAAATTATGATGACTCAAAAATATCTTTCCTTATTCAAATAGATTTCTCTAAAGCTTTTGACATGGTTGACCATAATTTATTATTGGCCAAATTAAAATATTATAAATTTTCAGAGAATGCATTAAAGTGGTGTACGAATTATTTTAGCAACAGAGAATTTCGAGTTAGTATGACTAGCAACTCTATTACATTAAATTCACCTTCGTACCAATTAGTACGTGGAGTACCTCAAGGGTCAATTCTGGGGCCACTGTTCTTTTTTATATATGTTGCAGATTTACCTACTGAACTAAAACACTGCGATTTTCACTCATATGCTGATGACACACAACTATTAGCATCATGTTTTCCATCAGAAGTGTCCACTGTTGTTAATAATATTAATTCTGATCTCAATAATCTAGTTCAGTGGGTTGAGGATAATGGTCTCAATATTAATCCAAATAAATCGACGTTGTTAGTTATAGGAAACTGTGAAGTACCTTTGATAAAGCTTGATGGAATCCAACTTCAGCCTGACAAATTTTGTAAAAGTCTGGGTGTATATCTTGATCCAGACCTTAATTTCAAGTATCATTTACAGGCGAAAATGAAGGCAGCAGTGAAAAAATTAAAGCACCTGTATCAGTTTCGTTCCATCTTAACCTCTGATATAAAACTACGTTTAATTAATTCACTTGTTCTTCCATTATTCGACTATTGCGCATGTGTGTATGTACCAGTGGCGGCTCGTCCAGGGTGGCAGAGTGGGCAGTGCCCCCTCAAATTAAAATAAAATAATTTTTCTATTTCACATGAATATATTTTTAATATTAATTATTATAACAATATAAACTTCATCTTAAACTACTTAACATTTAACAATGTACTATGTTAGTGGTCTATTTAAATAGAAATTAGCGCGGCGCCGCTGTGCAACACAATATTATATGCATCAAATTCGACTAGCGGGGGCACGCATCCGCCAGACGAAACTTGTATGGTATACTACTGAACGATACGTTCCAAACACAAATGGGAACAAGATGACTCTACAAGTGAGACAGCGCTATGTACGTGAGTGATTTCGTGCAATTCATGTGCGACTGGGCTCGTATACAGCGGTTGTCAGCCCCCTCGCCATTTCGAACGGTGTTGTACTTGTATGACTTAAAATTCTTAAAATAAATTCTATAATATGAATGATAAATAAAGAGATGCAAATATTTAATTTGTTTATAATAAAATAATAATTTAAAGTAAATATTCAGTAAAATTGATAAAACAAAAATAATGCGTATTGTGATTAAAAAACTTATTTAAGAATAAAAATAAATATGTATATGTAAAACATCATTGAAGAGTTTTTAAATATTATTAATATTTTAATTTTGAAACAAATGCTTTGCTTATTTTGAAAGTTTGTAAGTTCATCATAGAAATAATACGAATAGCCGAGTGTTGAACCAGAGGAGGCATGCATACTCTGAGATTCGGAAACAATCGGACGTGATCGGTGAAATATACTCATTGCATGTCATATTTCTAAAATCGCCAGATCGTCAGTCGTGTATAAATTGTATCTGTAAGCGTGTAAGATATGTTTAAACATTTACGAAAATCTCCAGATTTTCTTTATAAAATAATTCATCATTTTGATAAAACTAAAGACAGAAGAATTGATATAATATATACACAACTGTAATTAACAATTAGTGTATTCTGTTTCTAGCTCATTAGAATGTTTTAATTCATGGGATAAGAATTTATTTTTAGTTATTCTTAACCGAATAGAAATGAGATTTGTTTTCTTTTTATTTATATTATATTTCAAATTTATTCTAGTACCTATATCATTTTTAATTTGTTTTTTTACTTTCTTCATTACCCCTACCCACTTTTTTTTTACTATCATTGACCTTTCCGTTGGGTTGTGCTGAACATTGATACCTATTAATATTTATTATTAATAATATTAAAATTATTTGCGACGAAACCGGAGTTCTAAACATCGTTTCATGACCACGTTTTTCTCACCAAATTCTTTGACACTAACAAGATAATTTGCCCCCTCGCTCAAAAATACCACGAGCCGCCACTGGTATGTACCTAACTTAACTAAAGCTGATAAGCACAGAATTCAAGTTTTTCAAAATTCATGTTTACGATTTGTTTATAATGTGCGTAAATTTGATCATATTTCAAACTATAGAAGGTTAGCTAAAATGAATAATATTGAAACTCGCATGGAAAAAATGTATTTAATATTAATTCATAAAATTTTAAACACTAGAACACCTCGTTATCTATATGATAAACTCGTTCCAAAATTTTATAATTATAGTTTACGTATTAGGAATTTATATATTGTGCCTTCGTTTAAAAAACAAAAATTTAAGTGCTCATTCTCCTATTTGGCCCCTACATTATACAACACTTTATCAGACAGTATGAAATCTCTCTCTGTAAATTCTTTTAAATACCATTTGAGGGAAATGTGAAAATTTATATTTGCATGAATAATTTAAGTATTCTCCTGTGATATCATTTGCAAAGCTTAACTTCAATGATTAGTAGTTAAAAATATTTCTTGTTTATTCAACATTAATTCTTATTGTTCTTTTTTTTTCTATGTATCGTTATATTTGTATATTATTATAATCTCGGCGTTCATTTTATTTATTTTTATAATGTATATTGTGGTTGGGTTGAAAAGCAGCCTTTGGCTGAACCCCGCCATTGACTTATGTCAATAAAGTCTATTATTATTATTATTATTATTATTATTATTATTAATATAATGACCAACAGCTGATATACCTGTACAACTGCTTTGTTGGAAATGTATAGCACCTCGCAACAAAAATGAAGTGCCATTCAATTTTATAAAAGAAGGAATCTGATTCAAATGTACATTGTTGCAACCCGTAGTTTCAAAAAATATATGATCACCTATATTACTACTGGTAAATAAATTATCTGCGCACATATTATTAAAATTACATAATTTTATATTTTCGACAGCAGCTGAATCAACGGATTCTTGCAAAAATTGTATTCCTTTATCTATTAATATGTCAATATTAATAGGATAAATTACTACATTCCTCGTATTTGTCGTACGTTGACACAAATTTGATTTGCAGAAAGTAGTTTTGTACACACTAGGCAATTCTTTAAAAATAGTTTCTATTAAAAACGATATGTTACAGATACAGTCAACTGTGTAAATTCCGGTTTTATTTTTGTCAGCATTTGAAAATACAGAATTCAGTACTATTGCTCGGTTTGTGTACGTTTTTATTGACTTTACACCCGATGAAATAAAAATGTTTATAAATTTTAAAAACAGTAATTCTGATTGTTCATTATTATTTCTATAGAGAATACTGTCGCTAAATATTGTTGCGAAAATTTGTGCGAGTGAATAAAAAGCGCATGTATTTAAATATAAATAGTTATTGTTCTCTAATTTAATAGGTTTATTTATTAAGTTTCCATTTCTTAATACACTAAATTTAATTTTATTTCCTTCTGTTATTGTGAGTATTTCAGAGCAGGGGGATTTATAAGTTGATGTTCTTTTTCGTTTCTTTGTACTTTCAGTTGCCTTTAGTTTCCAGTCTTTTATTGCATTTTCTTCGTCATCACTATCCTGTGACTTCTTTTTAATTATTGCGGTTGGTTTCAAATCAGAAGTAGATAATACTGTTAACGTTGATGTACTTAATAACAATTCACTTTTAATATTGTCTAAATGAGTAGCAAAAAATTTATCTACTCTCATGGGTAAATTAACATTTTTTAATGTCCGATTTTTCAGCTGATTAAAATATGATTCTACCGAAGCTGAAGAAGCCGTGTTTGTACTATAGTTAAAATGTGTAGTCATCACACAACTCCACAATACAAATGTCTTCATTATTCTAATAATAATTTTCTCGAATTCCGGGAAATAATGAAAATTTTCATCATCACCTTCATGTATATAAAAATTTCGTGCATTTTCTACAATTATTTTTGTCCATTCTTCACTAGAAGTCACTCCGGTATCAAATTTATCTTCTGGATTGTCTGCATGTACCATTTCTGGAATAATAAATTCTTCTTGCCCAGCTATCTTTGTTTTCAGAAACATCTTTTTGCTGGAATCTGTATTTATTTCATTATATTTGCTTCCACTGACAATAAGTAAGGCATATATAATTTGTTCAGCTTCAATTAATGAATAACATCTAATTAACAAAACCATTGCTCTCATGTAGAATTGCTTAAACAACCGTGATTTATTTCGCAAGGGTTCCCAAGTACTGATATTTTTCATTATGTGAGCAAAATCAACTCGAATGAAAATTGGTGGTAATTTTCCTACTTGGCCTTGTAAATAATGAAAACAAATATCCATATATGTTTTTAAGTCAGGCAATTCAGCAAGATATCGTGTTATAGCTCCTAGTAATGCGTACGATTGGTCACAGACCACAATTTTGGGTAACAGTGCTCCGCTGCGAATCCATTCAGTAAGCCATAACGCTATGTAATGTGTACTATGCACCTCTGACACCATTTGACAAATTGTAATTTGTCCCCCTGAAAATCCTAGGTGTGTTACACACTGATAGAGGAAAATGTAACCAGACAATGTATTGTACGGTCTTTTTAGTTTTCTCACCAAACCTCCAGTTGCATCTATGGCTATGAAAGTTTCGTTACATGTTCTTATATAATTGTTATATACAGCTATTTGTTGTGGTGACCAGTAGTGGACAAAAAATTTATCGAGAGATATATTATGTTTATAGCCTGTGTAAATTTCACTATGTTTTATGATTTCTAAATTTTTAACAGGGCATGATATATCGTTAAATGAACTAAAATTAGATTTTCGTTGTTTACATTTTCTTAAAACTTCCTTACTGTACAACGTACTAGGCTGAGCTTCGCCTATTTTCATCCCTGTATGTAACGCTTCTTGTTGTTGCCATAATGATGCAGAACCCACAGCATTAATTTCATTACCCACTTGGTTTCTACGTATATTTGATAACGGACGTTTTGAAATATATCTGTGATATTTAGGAGCATAATCCGATAATTTGCAAAAAAATCTTACATATTCTTCATCATTAACTATACCATTTGATTGTAATATTAATGACGAAGAACATTCCTTACAATGAGCGTTAATTATAATCTGAAACTCGCAAGTTATATTAATAACGTGTTTATCAAAAATCCAAATACAGGAAAACTTAGTTTGCTCCTGTAATACTTTACTTATTGTATGGGTCCAGCCTACTTTAAATTTTTTATTAGTGACAGTATCTTCGTTTGGTGCTATAGTACTCCAGTTATTTCTAGAAATTTGAAGTAGAAACTCGTTATCTTCATTACTTCCTACAGAACTTTGTTCATCATTGGAAGAATAATTATCACATTTTTGAAAATTTATTACTTCCCAACAATTGTTGTAATTTTTTTTACATATGTATATAATGCATTGGGTGTAATAGCATTATTTAAAATTTTACTAATATCTCGCCAAATGGAAGCATTTTTTTATTTATATACTTTTTAATATCTTCGGAGAAATTTTGTAACTGTGTATGTACGTCTTCTTTTGAGTAATTACATTTTCTTCCACCCTTAAACAATATAACAATTATGTTAGTCAGTGTAGATATACCAAGAAATAAGAGGTTTTATTTACCCGTAACTGAATATGTCTAAACTAGAATTTCTTATTATTTTTATCCTAATAATAAAATATTACTTTTATCGAGAATATATATATATATATATATATATATATATATATATATATATATATATATATATAAATTATTTTCGTGGTTCTGGTTGATGAGTTTTTAAAAATAATTATTTTATTCACAAATATTAAATTTAATGTTTTCAAAGCAAGATACAAGTCCAGACTGAATATGATATTTCTTTACAATCTTTTACATGTGTTTTTGATACAGAGTAATACAATATGATAACATGATAACAGGATGTCGGGAACTGCTGATGGTTGCAACTGCTGAGCAGGTAACACCTTCCTCCTTAAGAAGAAACTCTAGGGCGGAACGACTTGAGTTTCGTCAATCTGCGGGGGAGTCCTGGGAATTGTATTCTGGAAAAAATTCTTTTTTATTTTGAACAAAAAATATTTTTACTTTGTATAAGTAAGTGAATCAGGTGGTTGTGTTTCATAGTATCAGCAATAAAACCTACATTTTGAAGGAATTGTTATACGTGTGAAACCCAAAACATTAAATTAGTGAATCTTAACAAGGAAGATACAATATCAATTTAAAAAAATTAAGTTATAGGTTAATAAATCATAAGTGACAGAACCAAGGCCAAATAAGATAAGTAGCCACGCCTCCGAAGAGACAGTCTGGGCGAGCTGCTTTACGCCAAAAGACCTGGCAACCAGTTATGCAAGAACGATTTACAGGAAACATATCAGACAGGGACAACGACGATTACTCAACTGACGAAAATAAACGTAGAAGAGAGAGTGATTTAGAAGAAATTACTAGTAAAAGAAGTAAACTAACTAAAAGAACACCAGTTAAGAACCAGAATAGAGAAATGGAAGAGCTAAAAAATATGATGACAGAGATGATGACAGAGATAAGGGAAATACGAAGAGAAAACAACGAGTTTAGAAAAGAATTAGAGCAGGTAAGAGAAGAAAACATTGAATTAAAAAAGGAAGTGAAGCATTTAGAAGCAAAAATAGAAACGTTAGAAGGTTTGGAGAACAGAATTGAAAAAATGGAAAAATATGCACGAAGAAATAATATTGTAATAAGTGGACTCGAAATACACGACAACACGGAATGTCCAATGACTGAAAAAATACAAAAATTCCTAGAACAGCACCTCCAAATTAAAACACAAGTCAAAACTGCTTTTGAAATCAAGAAAAATATCATAATTGCAGAAATCGAAAGCTTCGAGAAGAAATTATGCATAATGAAAAATAAAGCCATGCTTCTGAACACCATACATAAATCAGTATATATAAATAATGAATTAACGACACAAGAAAGAATAATACAAAAAAAATTGTCAGAAATAGGAAAACAAATGAGAACTGAAAACAAAGTCGTGAAAATAAAATACCAAAAGCTAGTTAAAACGGAAAACTTTGGATATGGAACATTAAGAAAAATATCTTGGAAGAAGCGTCAAAAAACGATACAGAATAGTACAAGATAAGAAAAAAAGGACTGCTCAAATGGAAACGAATGAAATTGCAAATCAAAAAACTAATTACGAAAAGAAGAAATGTAGATTCTGGAAATTGGCGACGTGGAATATCAGAAGTATAAAAGATAAAGAATGGGAACTGTGTAACGAATTCAACAAATTAAAAATTGATATCCTTGCAATAACGGAAACAAAGAAAAAAGGACAAGGAGAAATAATGCTGGAAGATGAACATCTCTTAATTTACAGTGGTGTAAAACAAGAAATGAGAGCTGCAGCAGGTGTAGGATGTATAATAGACAAACGATTAGTCGAATTTATACAGCACTGGGAAGGACTATCAGAAAGAATACTAAAAATTGAACTTAACGAGAACGAAGAAAAGAAAACAATTATAATAGTATATGGACCCGACGAAAATGAAAAAACAGAAGTAAAGGACAAATTTTGGGAGGACTTGTCGATAGTAACAGAGACCAGCAAAGGAAATATATATGTAGCGCGAGATTTTAACAGTAGAGTAGGAAGAAGACATACAAGTAACTCAGATGTGGTAGGGAATTACGGAGAAGATAAAATTAACAACAATGGCACAAGATTAATAGACTATTGCATATTGAATGATATGATAATAACAAACACTTTTTATATGCATAAGGAAATACACAAATACACGAGACAAGGACCAAACGAGGAAGAGAAATCCATTATAGACTATATATTAGTAGAGAGAAAAAATAGACAAATAATCAAGGACATCAGAGTTAAAAGAGGCCCGGAGATATATAGCGACCACTACCTGCTAGAAGCAAAAGTTAAACAAGTACCAAAAACTAAACAAGTAACAGAACAAGGAAAGATACAGAATAAACATGAAACGATAAAGACATATAAACTTAGAGATGCAGAAACAGGTAATAAGTACGAGGAAAAAATTAAAGAATTACTAATTAAAGAAAAAATAGAAACGAAAAATAAAAGTGTAGAACAACTGTGGCACATATTTAAAACGATATTAACACAAGCAGCAAGACAAGTATGCGGAATAAGTAAAGTCAACAATAATAGAAAACAAACCCATGGACGCCTGAAATCAAAGAACAAATAAAAATAAAGAAAACAAAATGGTTAGCATATCTACAAAATAAAAATGAAAAAACATACAGCGAATATAAAGAAATGAGACAGCACACAAAACTAATGATACGCAATAAAAAACAAGAAACCTGGGAAAAATTCGGAGACAAAATTGAAGAAAATAGCAAAAGTAACCCGAAACTATTCTACAAGGCAATAAAAACTATGAGAAGTGATAAAATAAGAACAAACACGACAATCAAAGATAAAAACAACAAATTGCTAACAAATGAATTACAAATAATGGAAAGGTGGAAACAGTACTTCCAAGAACTATTAGATGCAACGAATCCGGAAGAAGAAAGAACATACAATATGGATACCCAGACCATTGAAACTAGAGATACAGACAGCGACAGAATAAGAAGTCACATAACGCACGAAGAAATGTGTGAAGCAATCAGAAAAATGAAACATGGAAAAGCACCCGGACATGACAAAATTACTACAGAGATGATAAAGTATATGGGGATGGAAGGAGGTGAATTATTATTAGAAATATTTAATAAAGCGTGGAAGAAGGGTAAAGTACCAAGAGACTGGCAAATAGGAGTAATTGTACCTATACATAAAAAAGGTGATACTAAAAATTGTAATAATTATAGGGGAATTACACTATTGAGTACAGTAGTTAAAATATACGAGAGGATAGTAGAAAGCAGATTAAGAAAAATAGTAGAAGACACGTTATCACAGTCTCAGAGCGGTTTCAGAAAAGGAAGAAGCGCCCAAGACCACATCTTCACAATAAAGCAAATAATACAAAAAGCTATACTAAGTAAATCAAAAGCATGTTTCGCGTTCATTGACCTAGAAAAAGCTTTTGATAAAGTGAACCGCCAGCGAATGTGGGAAATATTAAAACGAAGAGGAGTTAATAACGAGCTATTGAAAGCTATCAAAAGTCTGTACGAAGAAAACAGTAATTACGTAATAAGTAAAAACTTGAAATCAGATGTGTTCACAACCAAAAATGGATTAAGACAAGGTGGCGTTCTTAGCCCAGTATTATTTATAATATTCATAGACGAAATTACAAAAGAATGTAAACCTAAAATGAAAGAACTGATAGTGGGACATAGACATCTACAAACAGTCAGTATAACAGAATGTGCTTTTGCGGACGACGTGGTTATCATAGCTAACAATGAAGTAAACCTCCAGCGGAACCTAAATGTATGGAATGAAATACTAACAAAATACGGAATGAAGATAAACACAAAAAAGACTAAAGTATTAACTACCTCCAAAGAATTCGAAACAATAAATGTACAAATAAATGGAATACAAATAGAACATGTTACACAATTTCAGTACCTAGGAGTAATAATACAAAGTGATGGAGGTCAGGACATAGATATAGGTCAAAGACTAGAGAAAACGACTAGAACACTACATGCATTGAAAAACAGTCTTATAAGCAAAAAAGAAATCTCACAGAAGACCAAAATGATAGTGTACAAAACCATCTATAGAAGTATACTAACCTATGGATGTGAAACCTGGGTACTCACAAATAAAATGAAGAGTAAACTACAAGCCTTGGAAATGAGATACCTGAGAATGGTCAAAGGTATAACTATATTGCATAAAATAAGAAATACGACTATCAGAGAAGAATTAGAAATAAAACCATTATTAGAATATGTCAAGCAAAGACAGTTAGAATGGTGGGGACACTTACAAATAATGGAAGAAGAACGACCGGCTAAAAGAATATGGGAAACAAGAATCCAAATAAAAAGAAGTAGAGGAAGGCCTTCGGAAACATGGGAGAAGGTTACCAACAAACTAATTGAAGAGAAGGGTAAAACAATACAGGAAGCCAAAAGGATTGCGAAGAACATACAAACGTGGAGAAATTTTACTTTAAATTGAAATGTATCTTACCTATTATGCATTATTAGAACACTTAAGCTGAAATTTAATATTAAAAATGTAATACTCAAACCCTACACCGAAAGGTAAATGGGAAATAGATTATATATATATATATATATATCAAAAAATATGTTGCGATCACCAATGACAGGCAGATGACTCCTATTATTGCAGCCACGGAGTATTTGTATTCTGTCTTCATCGGATCGATGTCGATTTCTTCAATTTCTTGTAATTGGAGTTGATGTAGTTTGTCCAGTGGTGTCGTGTCCAGTTTTAGTTTTTCAACTTGTAGGGTTGTAGGACTTCTTATGTTGATTTTTTCTAAGTTGATTGGATGACCAGGTATGGAGTTTATATTATTGGAATACACATAGGATGAGAGTTTGATTGAGCAGTTTGGTGGTATAATGAATAGATAGGTTCCTTGAAGGGAAGCGATGGTATTTCTACTGCACGTTGTTTTTATTTGTTGCGGTGTAGGAAATATTCCAATGTAATGTGCTTTATTTATTTCTAATACAATTTTTGTCTAATTTTTACTGGCACATGTTGGCAATTATTGGCAGTGGTATCGGTAGTTAATATTGAAGTTAGACATTCTTCATCTTTTTCCATTGGAAGAATATTTGTGTTGTCGCATAGGAATTTCGACTCTAGGTTTATACACTTCTCGTTGGTGTATTGGTATGCGTTGTTGTTTAAGGATAGATAAGTAGCAGGTGGGATAATTGTAGATTGATTAACGTTTGGAATGTAGTATCTCTAAGGGAGAAACTGATATTTCAATCAAGTACGTCAATGGTGTTCCCAAAATTGTCAATACGTCGGAAAACTAATTGTACCCAGCAGTTGTCCTAGTACTTTAAGTATTTATTATCAGAATACTAGGGGTTTAAATAGTAAAGGTCATATATTTTATTCTAATTGTTGTTGTTTTACGTTTGATGTTATTGTCTTATCTGAAACTTGGCTATCTGATTCTTTTAATAATGCTGAATTATTTTCTTCTACGTATAATGTTTTGCGATGTGATAGGAATTTTTCTATTCCTGGTCGTTCTAAAGGTGGCGGAGTATTAATTGCTCTAAAGAACCATATTACTTATGACGTATTGAACACATCTCATCTTAATACTATTGCTCCTATAATTGATGTAATAGCATGTAAATGTTACTTGGGTATGCAAAAAGTTATTATTTGTGCCGTATACATTCCGCCTGATATTAACGTATATGATTTTGAGAATTTTTTGGATGCTATTCAGTTATTTTTGATTAATGAACCTGTTATATTCTTGGGAGATTTTAATGTACCTCTTTTCAATAACCAATCTTTAAATTGTACAAAGTCCGCTTCTCTTCACCATTTATGCGAATTATTGGATCTTACTCAACATAACACTGTGTGCTACGATGATCAAAAGATATTAGATCTCGTCTTTTCGAACCTATCTGGGCCTATCCATCTTGAAAAAATGAATTTACCATTCGTCCCTGAGGATCATTATCATCCTGCAATTGAAATTGATTTTAACTTCGTTGCCACTCCTAAGGTGCCTAATTTTCCATCTGCTGATAACCCACGTTATAATTTTCGTAAAGCTAACTATAACCAACTATATTTTGATCTTAGTAACATGGATTGGTCTAGTTTATGCTGTATTGATAGTGTCGATGTTGTAGTTGACAAGTTTTACGAAATGCTATACGAAACACTTGATAGATCGGTTCCTAAATCTTGCAACGTTAAATCTAAATTTCCAATTTGGTTTACTTCGAACTTGAAATCAAACATAAAAACTAAAAATTATTATAGAAAGAAATGGAAACAGACAAATAATAACAAGTATCTTTTTGAATTTAAAAGACTACGTGCCTTAATTAAAATTGAACTTAAAGAATCTTATAATGCTTATCTCCTATCTGTTGAAAACAATATCAAAAGAAATCCTGCTGAATTATGGAAGTATGTAAATATGAAACAAGGTTCAACACGTATTCCTGGTAAACTGCATGATGATGAAATCGAATATACATCACCCAGCGAAATTGTGGATGCTTTTGCAAGTCACTTTTCTAACCTTTTCTCTCCAAGTTCAGATTACGTTTCTCCTGATATTGTAGGTAACAATTCACTTTTCATTCTTAACCCAGTGGTTGAAGAAGATATTATTCCTCTGTTGGCTCAATTTCCTGACAAAATGACATCTGGTGATGACCAATTGCCAAGTTTTCTTCTAAAAGATTGTAAATACATTTTTGCTCGACCTTTGTCAATTATTATAAATCTTGCAATTAAAAATTCCACCTTCCCTAACAATTGGAAAAGGACCCGCATAACCCCAGTTTTCAAGAAAGGCGATAACACCTGCATTAGCAACTATCGTCCTATCTCGATCCTAAATAATTTTAGTAAAGTTTTTGAGATGGTTATCTACAGTTCAATGTATTCAAATATGCACTCTCACATATCATCTGATCAACACGGCTTCATTAAAAATCGTTCAACAGTCACTAATCTTGCCTGCTTCACTCAATATATAGCAGAGTCGCTTGATATTCGTGGTCAAGTTGATGCAGTCTATACGGATTTTACACGTGCATTTGACTCCATTGACCATGGACTTCTGCTCAATAAAATTAGTGCTTTTGGTGCTGCTCCTAGTCTAGTTGAACTTCTAAGATCTTATCTATACAACAGAATCTGCTATGTTTTTTATAATGGCTTCTCATCTTTTAACTTTATTGCAACATCTGGTGTCCCACAAGGATCGAACTTGGGTCCCTTACTATTTCTTATCTTCATTAATGATCTAATTCAAAAGTTCTGTTGCCCTGTGTTAGCATATGCAGATGATCTAAAAGTTTTCAATAGTATTTCAAACTCAAATGATGCTGAAGCTTTACAATCAGACATAAATACTATGGTTGAATGGTGTAATTTGAATAAACTTTACCTTAATATAAGTAAATGTTTCGTTATTACTTTCACAAATCGCACTAACAGCATTCTTCACTCTTACCACATGGATACCGAAATACTAGTTCGCAAATCCTCTACAAAAGACTTGGGTGTCACATTTACTAGTAATATGAAGACTACAGAACACATAAATAATGTATGTCAATCAGCCAGTAAAACTCTTGGTTTCCTCCTGAGAATTTCAAAAACATTTAGCGACGTCACTGTATTAAAAACTTTATACTTTGCATATGTTGCTAGTAAACTAGAATACGCTGTTTTAGTCTGGTTTCCTCTTTATAATATTCATGTATCGGCTCTAGATCGCATTCATAGAAGATTCTTAAAGTATCTATCTTATAAAATCGATAATATCTACCCGGAACGTGGAATAGATCAAAATTTACTCCTTGAAAAACATAATTTACCAGCTTTAAGTTACAGAAGGGAACTATCCTGTGCGAAATTTTTATGGATGTTGATGAACAACAAAATAGATGCCCCATTCTTACTCTCTCGCATCCCGATTCATGTTCCACAGTACAAATCTAGACACGCAAAGACATTCTACCTCTCTGCGCACAACACAGACTTTCTTAAACGCTCACCTGTCCACATCATGTGCCACTACGCCAAAGTTCATCTTCCAGACATTTTTGTTTGATTTTTATTTTTTTTTTTGTATTTATATTTATATAATATGTATTTCTGTATTTTGTTTTGTTTATATTTTGAATATATATTTACCCTGTAATAGGACTCTGTTGGGTAATAAAGATTATTATTATTATTATTATTATTATTATTATTATTATTATAAATGGTAATGATCGAATGTTTCTGGGTGTACCAGCGGGAAATCAAGTGAAAACATAATTTTTTCGTTACTAATATGTACTTTAATTTTAATAACATGATAATATCTAGAAACGTCTTCAATGTTTGGAAATAATAATTGTTTGTGATCGTAAATGGATAATAATTCCCTAATGGCATGTTTCAAATCTTCAAAGGAAATTATGCTTGGGTGTACAGTTTCCAAAATGGCAAATGTTACCGCGTTTTCAATTTCTTCCAAATAGTGCACTAATGAATCAATATTATATTTAATTTCTTCTAAAATTTCTTGTATAATCAAATAATGGGAAAACGAGAAACTTGAGTTATTAATTGATTTGATTATCTCATTTGTTTTATTTTCTATATCATTTTGATTTTTGATTATTGATGTCATCGTTTCATTGATAGAAGACATTATATTTTTCGAAAGTGATATCTGATTATTTAATTTAGTTACGATTGATTTTTGATTACTTTGTAATTTGAGTATGTTATTATGAATTTCTTCTGCGTCAGCATTATCCATATTTCCTGTTATAAACTTGATAAGAGATCCTAAAGGATTGATAATACCACGTTTTTGCCGTTTTTCTGGGTAGAAATTTCTTAATTTTTTAGTTACAACTGATAATTGGTATTTCAAGTGTTCGTAATAATTGTTTAATACAGTGTAAATGTCGGGGGTAGCAGAGTTTATTGTTTCTTTTATTTTCGATAGGCTTTCATTTAATAAATCTACTCGATTAGATAGGGATTTGAGGTCAACGTAATGAAGGAATGTGTGGGAAGTGGTTTTAATTCTTGCTTGTCCTAATTTAAATGGGAGGATTCCAGGATTGTTGGATAGATTCTGGATTAGAACTTCTTGTGTCTTCGTCATCGTTATGTACAGAGTCGAGAGTCTGTGAAATTATGCTGGTTTTAGAATTTTATTTTCTAAGATTTTGAATTTGTTTTTAGTCTTATTCTGTTTTTTAAAGTCATAGGTTTTTTGTCTGGGTCTTTTTATGTTACTTAGGTGGATGTTTGTAGAAGTGTTGCCGTGTTGTGGTTTTATTTCGGCGGTTTTTAGATTTGGATTAATTTTTTCAATTTCTTCTGGTTTGAATTTGTTATTCGTTTTGCTTTGCTTTTGTTTATTTTTTACGTAAATTGTTTTAGGTATTTCAGGTAGATCTTCGCGATTTTTATTTGCGTAATCAATAGTTTTTTGTTTGTATTGCTTGTTTGTATCTCTGATTTTATTGTATAGCAGTTTAATTTTTTCCTTGTGATTGATTATATAATTATTAACTAGTTGCTTTTCCAATTCAAGGTCTAGGGGTGAGTTTACGTCAATGTGTCCTGATATAATTTCGCACGGTTTAAATTTTGTAGCAGAATGGATAGAATTATTGTATGCTAGCAAAGCGTAGTTGACTTTCATTTCAATTGGTTCTTTGTTATATTCGTTCTGATTGTTTAGTAGTCTTATATGTTCCACAAGGGTCGAATGAAATCTTTCAATTAACCCGTTTGATTCTGGATGTTGTGATGTTATAAAATGGAGTTTTACTTTATGTACTTCTAATAATTCTTTAACTAATGAATTTTTAAATTCTAAGCCATTGTCCGAAATTATTTGATTTGGTATCCCATGATGGGTGAAATATTTAACAAAATTATTCACAACTTCTATGCCTTGTCCAGAATTCAATCTATAGGCTTGAGCATATCTTGAGAAAGCATCAATTATCGTTAAGAATTTTTGTTTTTCTAAAGTTATCGAGTCAATATGTAAAATTTCAAAAGGTTTAGTTGGGGTTGGTGAAATATTAAATTTTGGTTTAATAGGGATTCTGTCATATTTAGTTTTTAAACATACTTCACATTCATTAATGTAAGTTTGAACTGATTTCCTCAAATTAGGCCAGTAGTATTTCTTTCTAATTTCTTTCTCTGTTTCATCGATTCCTCTGTGATTAGTTTTGCTTTCGTGATAATTTTGAATAGTTTCTTTAATATCTTCTGAGTCTACGACATCTAATAATTTTTGAGTATATCTTACTAAATTTATTTGTGAGTTTTTAAAATATTTTTGAATAATTGAACTGAATTTTTCATATATTGGGTCTTCAAAGTATAAGCAATATTTAACTTTCGGGATGATGTATTCTTTTATGAAATTAATTATATCTCTAGCAAAATTGTTTTTGGAAATTTGTACAAGGAAACGTTGTGTGTTTTCAAATAATTTTATAATTTTTGGTTTTTGGGGATCAAAATTTACTTCTGATATAATAATTTGGTTTGTTCCGAAATTAACTGGTTTATCACAAATAGGTATTCCTACGATCGGATTTTCTGTGTTCGTGCGAACTGTTTCATTGTCTGAAATAATTTCATCTTGATTTTCATTATCGGTTTGAACTACTAAAGAGACATTATCTAAATTATTTTCATTCTCTTGTTTATTAGTGTTAGAAAAATTTTTGTTAAAATTTTCTATGTATTCGAATATTCCTTCGGAGTTCTCATTTGTTTCGTTGGTATTGATTTGAATACGAGATAATGCGTCTGCGTTTAAATTTAGTGAACCTTTTTTATAAACAATTTGGTAATCATATTCTTCTAATTTAAGTCGCCATCTTACGAGTTTCGAATTGGGTTCTTTTAATGAAAACAACCATTGTAAAGGTCTGTGGTCCGTATAGATGACAAATTTACGACCAAATAGATAAGGCCTGAAATGTTTCACTGCCCATACTATGGCTAGTAGCTCCTTTTCAATTGTGGAGTATTTAGTCCCTGAATCATTTAATGTACGGCTGGCATAAGATACAGGCAGATCTGATCCTACTTTTCCTTGTGACAGTACGGCACCAATCGCGAAATTGCTCGCGTCTGTCGTTAAAATGAAAGGTTTCTCGAAATCAGGGTGTTGCAAAATAGGTTCATTAGCTAACAAATTTTTACAGGTATTGAAACAATTTATGTAATTTGGATTTTGTGTATCGATTTTGGCGTCTTTTTTCAAGCATGAAGTTAAAGGTTATGTTATATTTGCGAAATTTTTTATGAATTTGCGATAATATCCGAGTAATCCCAAAAATGCTTTTATTTCTCGCGTAGATTTTTGTAAGGGGTAATTTCTAATTGCTTTGATCTTCTCAAGGTTAGGTTTTATGCCGTCTGATGTAATTAAGTGACCTAAAAATGTGACTTCTGTTTTTAGAAATTCGGACTTATCGAGTTGTACCTTAAGGTTACTTTCGCGTAATTTTTGGAAAATAAATTTTAAATTTGAAATATGCTCTTGAAGAGATGCAGAAAATACTATTATATCGTCCATAAAAACAAAGCAAATTTTGTTTAGATATTCTCGTAATATGTTATCCATAACTCGCTGAAAAGTGGCTGGTGCGTTTTTTAAGCCAAAAGGTGTTCGCAAAAATTCATAGTGTCCGTGTTCTACGTTAAAAGCGGTTTTCTGTATGTCGTCCGGGTGCATTTCAATCTGATGAAATCCACTTGCCAAGTCTAATGTTGAAAAGTATTTTGATCGTCCAAGTCGGTCTAGAATGTCGGATATATTCGGGATAGGGTAACGGTCATCTACAGTCTTCTCGTTTATCTTGCGATAATCGACGACTATACGCCATTTTTGTTTGCCAGAAGCATCAACCTTTTTTGGAACGAGCCAAATAGGTGATGACCAAGGCGAATCACTGGGTCGTATGATTCCCTGTTCTAACATGTTGTTAATTTGTTTCTCGACTTCGGGTTTGTGAATGAATGGCTATCTATAGGATTTTGAGTGTACTGGAATTTCATTTTTTGTGATTATTCGATGTTTGATCTTGTTTGTAAATGTTAGTGGAGTTCCTTCTCGATAAAATATATCAGAAAATGATTTGACTAATTTTGAAATTTTATGTGTTTCTTCCGTATTCATGTGGTCGGTTCTAATTAATTTAGTTAAGTCTGACTTGTCTTGATATTGGATATTATTTACATCGTCATTGACTGTGACATTAAATAATTCGAATTCAGAATTATTAAATGGGTTGGCATTAATTGGTTCGTACAAATAAATTTCTTGTGGTTCATATGTATTATTATAAATATCTACAGGGGCATAACCGTTTTGACAATTTGATAAACAATTTCTAATTAAACAATTTGAAATGTTTGTGGGTGGTATTAATACATCGCCGTCGGGTGCATGTACCGGAATTTTTACGGTTTCGAGAGTATTTGGTTCTATTCGAGCAAAGAACAATAGTTTTTGTTTCGATTCGTAGTGTGATAGTTTTAAATTCGTATTTGGGGTTTTCAAGATAGAATGTTTTATATTTAGTTCGACGTTTAAGTCTTTTAACGTGTCATATCCAATTAATCCATCGAAAAAGTGATGAAATTTAAATAAATAGAATTTTATATTTTTGTCGGTATTAAATTCGGGGAATGCTGGAATTTCAATACAAGAATCGCGTTTAGTAGTTTGAAATATTGAAATAATTGTAAAATTTTCCTTTTTAATAAATGGTTTCAAATATTTTTCTGCAAGATCTGGATTTAAAAATGATTTTGTCGCTCCGGTGTCTATTAACAATTTTAAGGGTGGATTCGAAATTTTTATAAAAGGTAAATCTTTTTTATCATAGATGGAATGAATTTCTATGTTTGGTTCTGAGACTGGCTCGTTTCGCAAAAATTTTGATTATCTTCATAAGAGTCGGGTTCGTACACGTCGTATTCGGTTTCATTTGTGTCGACCGAAGTGTTTTGTCCGTATTGTTCGTAATTTTCCACTTCATTATAATTATCGTAATAATATTCTACTGGTTCGTAAAATTCGGTGGGCTCTACATTAAATAGTTCCTCGGATACAAATTTTTGTTGTCCGTTATTTTGGAATTTTGATACAGTACCATGTGATATTCCACTCATGGGGGTTGGTTTAAGAAATTGTTGACGGGTAGCAGAACCTTGTGGTTTCCACACGTTTGTAGGATTGGGTCTAGGTTGAGGTCTTCCAAATACTTGTTGGTTTGTAAAGGTTCTTTGAGGTTGAATTGGTCTAGGCTGTAAAGCTATTGGAGCACTGGGAAATAATCGGGGTTGATTATAAAATTGTTGTTGCGGAGAATTATAGGTTGTTGGAGATTGATATCTCGGAAATTGCATTGGGATTTGTCTTTGAATGTGCATATTAGGCTGAGGTTTTTGAGTAATTTTATTATTGAAAGTGGGTCTTTGTAAATGTCTGATGTTATTTTCCGCTACTATATAATGTCTACTTTCTGCTAAACTAGTGGGCTTCATTGCGCGAATTGTTGAACTAAGTGGTTCTTTTAATCCAGCTAAAAATATTTTCAACGCATGTGTATTATAAAAATTTTTCTTTACTGTTTTAATTGTCTCTTCTGATTCATGAATTTCAACATAATTATGAAGAAAGCTTAAATTTTGCATTACTTTTGTGTAAAATTGAAGTGCTGATTCATCTTTTTGTCTCAATTGATCTAAATCAAATAATAAGCCATTTTCATCTCGCTGGTCGCCGAAATGGGCAACTAACGTTTCTTTTACTGTTTTCCATTTTTTGGTTATACAAGTAGTGTATACTTAGCGGGCTGCTCCGGATAATTTTGCATATATTCCGTATACTACTGTAATATTTTGAACGCAATGTAAATTTTCAGGTTTCGGGTCCCAATAAGATTTTATTAGGGCATTTGCAATTTCTAGGAATCCTGCTAATTCTGCTGGATTTCCATTGAAGTTTGGAACGATTTCAAGTAATTTAGTTTCAATTTGGGTATTTGTGACATATTTTCGCTTATAGATAAATTAGAAAGAACTGAATTAATTATTGTTAAATCTACTTTTTGATTTCTGTAAGAATTCGTAAAATCTAAGTCTAAATCTAACTCGTTCTCACTGTTTTCCGCGGTGGAAAAGTAAGATGAAAGCGAGGAGTCGGACATAAAAATGAAAACAACTCACACAACCAATTTGATGAAGAGTCGCATTCCTGGCTGATTTCCTCGATGGAGATCTGCTGGGTCGGAGGGTGATTCCTTGGATTCTCGATGAATCTTGTAGAATTTCGGTCCGTCGCGAGTTAACAGTTGATACTGCAGGTTTTTTCACGATGAATTATCTCTCAGTATCCTACAGACTGCGCCAATTATTTTCGTGGTTCTGGTTTATGAGTTTTTAAAAATAATTATTTTATTCACAAATATTAAATTTAATGTTTTCAAAGCAAGATACAAGTCCAGACTGAATATGATATTTCTTTACAATCTTTTACATGTGTTTTTTGAGACAGAGTTATACAATATGATAACATGATAACAGGATGTCGGGAACTGCTGATGGTTGCAACTCCTGAGCAGGTAACATATATATATTGTAAATGTTCGTAAATACGTACATACGTACACGAGTATACAGAGTGTCCCAAACTAATTGGGATACCGTTAGGATCTCGGGAACTCACAAAATACAGAAAAACGCAATTTAAACAAAAGTTAAATTAGGTTCTCTCTTATATTGAATTTTTAAATGGTTGAATAGACTTTCTCTTCTCTTCCAACGATGTGTTGCAACGTATGTTTGAATTAAAATTTATTAAAAGTATTAATTATTGTAATTTCACATCACATCAAGGAACTCGAAAATTAATGCCGGTGAATAATAAAAACAAGAAAACAAAATTTATTATAACGGCGATCTGTTATAATTAACTTTTATTATTTATTAGTGAAATTAAAGTGATGAAATTATTTGATATTAGAATAAAATGGTAACTATGTTTTAATGTTACAAAAAGTCCTGCCTTGCTGCGTAAACTTCTGTCAATAATTGCGACGATGATTTTTTTATAAAATAAAAAAAATAATATAAATTTTAATTCAAACTTATGTTGCAATACATGTTGGAAAAAGAAAAGAAAGTCTTTTCAACCACGTAAAAATCCAAAATGGCGCCCATTCATAGTGTATTCCGAAAATGAATTGCGGTGCGAATCTGCAGTTGTGGTTTTAATTTAACTGGTACCACTGTTGAGAAAGAACGTTTTGAGTGCCAGATCAGAGGATGTCAACTAAATATCTATTTACATAACAAGTGCGCGAAGGCATACTTTTTATATGAGCGCAATTTAGCGAGGATGTGTTAATGGGCGCTTCGCGCACAAGTTTTGTACAATGCTTTTTGTAAGGAGCAAAATATATATAACCGAAAATGAGAATATTTGTGCGAAATGGAGTACTTCCCGCACTAATGCCTACTTTGCGCACTAGTGTTCGAATTAAATGTTTATGTTAGTATCTAGGGTACCTAACGAAAAAACGATTTTGAACGTTGCGACTACAAAATAGTTTAAAAGCCGTAGTTTATGCTTTGTTTTGATTGTGCCATGACGAAATTTAAGCATTTATTGTTCTTGGTAGATTATTAAGGAGGTCTGAGTTAATATTAAACAATGTGGAAACAATATTTATAATTATATATTGGGGGTAAAAATGAATGAAATTATGTTATTTCCATTCTGACTTGTCTTATTCATATGATTATAATGAACTTCTAACTTGAAACAATTTTTAATGAAAAATTAAAAACTTTTATATTAATTTTGAATTTTGCGCATATGGATATATCTAACCAGTTTACAATCGCCGATCTAACATTGTTTGTTTGGTAACAAAAAAGTTACTAGATCTATCAGTACCACGTTCCGTAAATAGAACTGGTAACTGAAAATTTACCAGTAATTTAACTTTTTTTATATCGCTATTTTCAAGTTTTTTGTAAACTGTTCGGAATTTTAAATGTTTCTCAACGGAATCTAAACAAGCACTAAAAACTACACAACATTGCCCATTTCACCAATTTCGTAGCTCCTATAGTTTCCGAGATCCCAATGGTAACCCAGTCAGTTTGGGACACTATGGTACTTAATGTGTTTAGAAATTGTAATACATTATACGAATACCTTGTTATAGGGCACTGTTTAGCATTTTATATCAAAATACTACGTTTACAAGATAGTTAAAATCTATTTGTTGTTTTACGGCAATAAAACCTCATATACGAGTATTCATTGGTAAACGAGAAGTTTCACAATTTTTGAAAATCAAGCATGGGATTAATCTAATCATTCTTTTTTATTATACAAGCAGAAAGTTTCACAATGCTAAGTGATACAGAGGACGGGCTAGTCGAAATAATTTATTTATGTAATGTATAAGTATATGCATTTTTAATTCTGTTTACATATTTGTAAACTAGGCTTCCTGGCTCAATCAGATAAAAAACATTCAATTTTTAGGTGTCATTTTAATGAATACGTTGTATATTGTAAGCTACATGGGCTGCATTCTAGAATACCTACCACACTTAAAATAGCAATTTTCTTTTTGCAATGTTTTCTTTTAGCTTAAATGTGATGAATAATTATAAAATTCGAGCGCGGAAGCAAATATTTATATAATTTTTTACAAAAAAAAGTCAGATTTTACCTATTCTTGAAATGAATATTTTTGTTAAAACATTCATATTCATGCTTTAGGATCTACTATACTATGGATGGTTTTAAGCATTGGACATGCAAAAGTGTCCAAAACTTGGTACCAATCAGATAATAAACATTCAATTTTCGCGTGTCATTTTTATGAATACGTTGTATATTGTAAGCTACATGGGTTGGATTTTAGAATACCTAGCACACTTGAAAAAGCAATTTTCTTGTTCCAATGTTTTTTTTAGGTAATATGTGATGAAAAATTATAGAATTCGGGCGCGGAAGCAAATATTTATATGATTTTTTACAAGAATAAAGTCAGATTTTACCTATTCTTGATGAATATGTTGTATATTGTAGCTACATGGGTTGGATTCTAGAATAACTACCACACTTGAAATAGCAATTTTCTTGTTGCAATGTTTTCTTTTAGCTAAAATATGATAAAGAATTATAAAATTCGGGCGCGGAAGCAAATATTTATATGATTTTTTACAAAAATAAACTCAGATTTTACCTATTCTTGATGAATACTTTGTATATTGTAAGCTACATGGGCTGGATTCTAGAATACCTACCACACTTAAAATAGCAATTTCCTTGTTGCAATGTTTTCTTTTAACTAAAATATGATAAAGAATTATAAAATTCGGGCGCGAAAGCAAATATTTATATGATTTTTTACAAAAATAAAGGCAGATTATACTTATTCTTGAAATGGATATTTTTGTTAAAACATTCATATTCATGCTTTAGGATCTATACTATGGATAATTTTAGCATAGGACATGCAAAAGTGACCAAACGTGGTACCAATCAGATAATAAACATTTAATTTTCGGGTGTCATTTTAATGAATACGTTGTATATTGTAAGCTACATGGGCTGGATTCTAGAATACCTAGCACACTTGAAATAGCAATTTTCTTGTTAAAATGTTTTCTTTTAGCTAAAATGTGATGAAGAATTGTAAAATTCGGGCGCGGAAACAAATATTTATATGATTTTTTACAAAAATAAAGTCAGATTTTACCTATTCTTGATGAATACGTTGTATATTGTAAGCTACATGGGCTGGATTCTAGAATACCTACCACACTTGAAATAGAAAATTTCTTGTTGCAATGTTTTCTCCTATCTAAAATATGATAAAGAATTATTAAACTCGGGCGCCGAAGCAAATATTTATATGATTTTTTACAAAAATAAAGTCAGATTTTACCTATTCTTGAAATGGATATGCAAGCTACATGCGCTGGATTCTAGAATACCTACCACACTTAAAATAGCAATTTTCTTGTTGCAATGTTTTCTTTTAGCTAAAATATGAATAAGAATTATAAAATTCGGGCGCGGAAGCAAATATTTATATGATTTTTTACAAAAATAAAGGCAGATTATACTTATTCTTGAAATGGATATTTTGTTAAAACATTCATATTCATGCTTTAGGATCTATACTATGGATGGTTTTAAGCATTGTACATGCAAAAGTGAACAAAACGTGGTACCAATCAGATAATAAACATTCAATTTTCGGGTGTCTTTTTAATGAATACCTTGTATATTGTAAGCTACATGGGTTGGATTTTAGAATATCTACCACACTTGAAATAGCAATTTTCTTGTTGCAATGTTTCCTTATACCTAAGATATAATGAAGAATTATATAATTTGGGCGCGGAAGCAAATATTTATATGATTTTTTACAAAAATAAAGTCAGATTTTACCTATTCCTGAAATTGATATTTTTGTTAAAACATTTATATTCATGCTTTAGGATCTATACTATGGATGGTTTTAAGCATTGGACATGCAAAAGTGACCAAAACGTGGTAGCAATCAGATAATAAACATTCAATTTTCGGGTGTCTTTTTAATGAATACGTTGTATATTGTAAGCTACATGCGCTGGATTCTAGAATACCTACCACACTTAAAATAGCAATTTTCTTGTTGCAATGTTTTCTTTTAGCTAAAATATGATAGAGAATTATAAAATTCGGGCCCGAAAGCAAATATTTATATGATTTTTTACAAAAATAAGGGCAGATTTTACTTATTCTTGACGAATACGTGGTATATTGTAAGCTACATGCGCTGGATTCTAGAATACTTACCACACTTGAAGTAGCAATTTTCTGGTTGCAATGTTTTCTTTTAGCTAAAATATGTTGAAAAATTATATAATTCGAGAGCGCAAGCAAATATTTATATGATTTTTTACAAAAATTAAGGCAGAATTTACTTTTGCTTGATGAATACGTTGGATATTGTAAGCTATATGGGCTGGATTCTATAATACCTCCCACACTTCAAATAGCAAATTTCTTGTTGCAATGTTTTCTTTTAGCAAAATTATGATGAAAAATTATAAAATTCGGGCGCGGAAGCGAATTTTTATATGATTTTTTACAAAAATAAAGTCAGATTTTACCTATTCTTGATGAATACGTTGTATATTGTAAGCTACATGGGGTGGATTCTAGAATACCTACCATACTTGAAATAGCAATTTTCTTGTTGCAATGTTTTCTTTTAGCTAAATTATGATAAAGAATTATAAAATTCAAGCGCGGAAGCAAATACTAATATGATTTTTGACAAAAATAAAGTCAGATTTTACCTATTCTTGATGAATACGTTGTATTTTGTAAGCTACATAGGCTGTATTCCAGAATACCTACCACAATTAAAATACCAAATTTCTTGTTGCTATGTTTTCTTTTAGCTAAAATATGATGAAGAATTATAAACATCGGGCGCGGAAGCAAATGTTTATATGATTTTTTACAAAAATAAAGTCAGATTTTACCTATTCTTGATGAACACTTTGTATATTGTAAGCTACATGGGCTGGATTCTAGAATACCTACCACACTTGTAATAGCAATTTTCTTGTTGCAATGTTTTCTTTTATCTAAATTATAATAAAGAATTATAAAATTCGGGAGCGGAAGCAAATATTTATATGATATTTTAAAAATAAAGTCAGATTTGACCTATTCTTGAAATAGATATTTTTGTTAAAACATTCATATTCATGCTTTAGGATCTATGCTATGGATGGTTTTAAGCATTGGACATGCAAAAGAGACCAAAACGTAGTATCAATCAGATAATAATCATTCAATTTTCAGGTGTCATTTTAATGAATACGTTGTTTATTGTAAGCTACATGAGCTGGATTCTAGAATACCTACTACACTTGAAATAGCAATTTTCTTGTTGCAATGTTATCTTTTAGCAAAAATATGATGAAGAATTATAAAATTCGGGCGCGGAAGCAAATATTTATATGATTTTTTACAAAAATAAAGTCAGATTTTACCTATGCTTGATGAATACGTTGTTTATTGTAAGCTACATGGGCTGGATTCTAGAATACCTACTACACTTGAAATAGCAATTTTCTTGTTGCAATGTTATCGTTTAGCTAAAATATGATGAAGAATTATAAAATTCGGGCGCGGAAGCAAATATTTATATGATTTTTTACAAAAATAAAGTCAGATTTTACCTTTTCTTGATGAATACGTTGTATATTGTAAGCTACATGGGCTGGATTCTAGAATACCTACCAGACTTAAAATAGCAATTTTCTTGTTGCTATGTTTTCTTGTAGCTAAAATATGATGAAGGATTATAAAATTCGGGCGCGGAAGCAAATATTTATATAATTTTCTACAAAAATAAAGTCAGATTTTACCTATTCTTAATGAATACGTTGTATATTTTAAACTACATGGGCTGGATTCTAAAATACCTACCACACTTGAAATAGCAATTTTCTTGTTGCAATGTTTTCTTTTAACAAAAATATGATGAATAATTATAAAATTCGGGCGCGGAAGCCAATATTTATATGATTTTTTACAAAAATAGAGTCAGATTTTACCAATTCTTGGTGAATACGTTATATATTGTAAGCTAAATGGGCTGGAATCTAGGATACCTACCACACTTGAAATAGCAATTTTCTTGTTGCAATGTTTTCTTTTAGCTAAAATATGATGAAGAATTATAAAATTCGGGCGCGGAAGCAAATATTTATATGATTTTTTACAAAAATAAAGTCGGATTTTACCTATTTTAGAAATGGATATTTTTGTGAAACATTCATATTCATGCTTTAGGATCTATACTATGGATGGTTTTAAGCATTGGACATGCAAAAAGTGACCAAAACGTGGTACCAATCAGATAATAAACATTCTATTTTCGGGTGTCATTTTAATGAATACGTTTTATATTGTAAGCTACATGGGCTGGATTCTAGAATACCATTCACATTTCAAATAGCAATTTTCTTGTAGCAATGTTTTCTTTTAGCAAAATTATGATGATAAATTATAAAATTCGGGCGCAGAAGCAAATTTTTATATGATTTTTTACAAAACTATAGTCAGATTTCACCTATTCTTGATGAATACGTGGTATATTGTAAGCTACATGGGCTGGATTCTAGAATACCTACCACGCTTGAAATAGCAATTTTCTTGTTGCAATGTTTTCTTTTAGCTAAAATATGATAAAGATTTATAAAATTAGGGCGCGGAAGAAAATATTTATATGATTTTTTACAAAAATAAAGTCAGATTTTACCTATTCTTGAAATGGATATTTTTGTAAAACATTCATATTCATGCTTTAGGATCTTTTCTATAGATGGTTTTAAAAATTGGACATACAAAAGTGACCAAAACGAGGTACCAATGAGATAATAAACATTCTATTTTCGGGTGTCATTTTAATGAATACGTTGTATATTTTAAGCTACATAGGCTTGATTCTAGAATACCTCCCACACTTCAAATAGCAATTTTCTTGTTGCAATGTTTTCTTTTAGCAAAATTATGTTAAAAAATTATAAAATTCGGGCGTGGAAGCAAGTTTTTATATGTTTTTTTACAAAAATAATGTCAGATTTTACCTTTTCTTGATGAATACGTTGTATATTGTAAGCTACATGGGCTGGATTCTAGAATACCTACCGCACTTAAAATAGCAATTTTCTTGTTGCAATGTTTTCTTTTAGCTAAAATATAATGAAGAATTATAAAATTCGGGCGCGGAAGCAAATATTTATATGATTTTTGACAAAAATAAAGTCAGATTCTACCTATTCTTGAAATGGATATTTTTGTAAAACATTCATATTCATGCTTTAGGATCTATACTATGGATGGTTTTAAGCATTGGACATGCAAAAATGACTAAAACGTGGTACCAATCAGATAATAAACATTCAATTTTCGGATGTCATTTTAATGAATACGTTGTATATAGTAAGTTACATAAGCTGGATTCTAGAATACCTACCACACCCTTATATAGCAATTTTCTTGTTGCTATGTTTTCTTTTAGTTAAAATGTGATGAAGAATTAAAAATACGGACGCGGAAGCAAATATTTATATGATTTTTTGCAAAAATAAAGTCAGATTTTACCTATTTTTGATGAACACGTTGTATATTGTAAGCTACATGGGCGGGATTCTTGAATACCTACCACATTTAAAATTTCAATTTTCTTGTTTCAATGTTTTCTTTTAGCAAAAATATGATGATGAGTTATAAAATTCAGGCGCGGAGGCAAATATTTATATGATTTTTACAAAAATATAGTCAGATATTACCTATTCTTGAAATGGGTATTTTTGTTAAAACATTCATATTTGTGCTTTAGGATCTATACTATAGATGGATTTAAGCATTGGATATGCAAAAGTGACCAAAACGTGGTACCAATCATATAATAAACATTCAATTTTCGGGTGTCATTTTAATGAATACGTTGTATATTGTAAGCTACATGGGCCAGATTCTAGAATACCTACCACACTTGAAATAGTAATTATATTGTTTCATTGTTTTCTTTTAGCTAAAATATGATGAAGAATTATAAAATTCGGGCGCGGAAGCAAATATTTATATGATTTCTCACAAAAATAATGTCAGATTTTACCTATTCTTTTTAAATACGTTGTATATTGTAAGCTACATGGTGCGATGGGTCCCTGTTCGGGGGCGCCAATTTGCGACGATCACTTGGGCCGCTGCGGGATGTTGTTGGTCCGCGCTGTCGTGGGTTCTCTCGCAGGATGTCGGGTTGTTCTCGGGCGCCAATCTGCGGAACCTGCGAGGAAAGTGACGTGTGCCACGGGAGCTCTAGGTCGGTCGGGCCAAGGTTTAGCACAGACAGACAAAAGTAAGTTTAATATTTTATTGTACTAAAGTTACTACACCTAGTGTTTTACTGAGCCGTAGGAAGTGAAAAAGTGACAAACTAATCGCGGTTCTACTCAGCCGTCGACGGAGTTCGCGGTGGGGAACCACCAACGGGTCTTCTCCGATAACTACGGAACGTAAAGCAATGAGAAAAGAGAAAAAAAACTACTAAGTTAAAACGCGGATCTGCCCGACAGCCATAGAAACACGCGGTGGTAACCACCTACGGAGTTTCCCTTTAGGCGTGGAATGCAGCGAGCTGAAGGCTCTAAGGAACGGCGGTAGAAGCTACCAACCTGTATCCTCTGACAGCAGCGGAATTCAAGAAAAATGCAAAAATAAACAAGCAACTTACAAAAAGACTCGATTCGGAACAGAACGGTGCGGAAACGGACTGGAACTCTTCTCGGCTGACTGTTAGACGTTATAGTCGTCGTAGACTGAGTCGTGGTAGACTGAGTCTTGAGTCGTCATAGACTGAGTCGTCATAGACTGAAGAAATACGGCCCCGGCGGTCGTATTTATACCCGAAATTTAATTAATCCTGTAGCTACTGATTTTAAAGTGAGACAGATTGACTTTATGTATTGTTATTTTCGTTTAATAAATTGATTTTTATTTTAAAAATTCGCAAAATCACTTCCCTTGGCTTTACAAAGTTTTGTATTGTATTTAATCTGATTTACATATTTTATAAAAATATATCATGGGAATTCGGTCCCCCGAAGCGTTTTGTGTTTGAAGTTGGCAGTACTGCGGTCGCGCGCACGCGCTGGCGCGGCGAACAGGTGTTTTTGTGAAAATTTGAAAACTGTAAAAATAACAAGAAAAGATACAAAAAAGTAACAGCGGTAAGTGTTAAAATGTATTTATTATTGTTTCCCCAAGTGCTGTGGTTGTAGGTTACATATTGGTGCAAGTTTAGACCCACGTGTTCTTGAGGTTATGTCTCCGGCCATGTGCGTTCTACAAAAGTGTTTCCCGGCGACTATTCGGGAATCCGGTAGACTGTTGGAGATGTCGCACAGCCTCCTGAAGGTGTTTCCAGCGGTTGGCGGCTACTGGTTTCGACGGCGGGTTCGCTTGACTTGGTGTGCGGTCCGGACCTCGTGCAGTCGGTGTTGTGACCTGGTGGAGCGACGAGGAAGGCAGGTACGTGAGCATTGTGACGAGCACTTCGTCACAATGGGCTGGATTTTAGAATATGTACCACACTTGAAATAGCAATTTTCTTGTTGCAATGTTATCGTTTAGCTAAAATATGATGAAGAATTATAAAATTCGGGCGCGGAAGCAAATATTTATATAATTTTTTACAAAAATAAAGTCAGAATATACCTATTCTTGATGAATACGTTGTATATTGTAAGCTACATGGGCTGGATTTTAGAATATGTACCACACTTGAAATAGAAATTTTCTTGTTGCAATGTTTTCTTTTAGCTAAAATATGATAAAGAATTATAAAATTCGGGCGCCGAAGCAAATATTTATATGATTTTTTACAAAAAAAAGTCATATTTTACATTTGCTGAATGAATACGGTGTATCTTGTAAGCTACATGGGCTGGAATCTAGAAAACCTACCACACTTGAAATAGCAATTATCTTGTTGAAATGTTTTCTTTTAGCTAAAATATGATAGAGAATAATAAAACTCGGGCGCGGAAGCAAATATTTATGATTTTTTACAATAATACAGTCAGATTTTACCTATTCTTGAAATGAATATTTTTGTTAAAACATTCATATTCATGCTTAAGAATCTATACTATGGATAATTTTAGCATTGGACATGCAAAAGTGACCAAAACGTGGTACTAATCAGTTAAGAAACATTTAATTTTCGGGTGTCATTTTAATGAATACGTTGTATGTTGTAAGCTTCATGGGCTGGATTGTAGAATACCTATCACACATGGAATAGCAATTTTCTTGTTGCAATGTTTTCTTTTAGCTAAAATATGATGATAAATTATAAAATTCGGGCGCGGAAGTAAATATTTTTATGATTTTTTACAAAAATAAAGTCAGAATTTACATTTGCTTTATGAATACGTTATAAGTTGTGAGCTACATGGGCTAGAATCTAGAATACCTACCACACTTGAAATAGCAATTTTTTTGTTGCAATGTTTTCTTGTAGCTAAAATATAATAAAGAATTATAACATTCGGGAGCGGAAGCAAATATTTATATCTTTTTATACAAAAATAAAGTCAGATTTTACCTATTCTTGAAATGGATATTTTTGTTAAAACGTTCATATTCATGCTTTAGGATCTATACTATGGATAATTTTAGCATTGGATATACAAAAGTGACCAAAACGTGGTGCCAATCAGGTAATAAACATTCAACTTTCGGGTGTCATTTTAATGAATACGTTGTATATTGTAAGCTACATGGGCTGGATTCTAGAATACATACCCCACTTGAAATAGCAATTTTCTTGTTGCAATGTTTACTTTTAGCTAAATATGACGAAAAATTATAAAATTCGGGCGCGGAAGCAAATATTTATATAATTTTTTACAAAAATAAACTCAGATTTTACATTTACTTAATGAATACGTTGTATGTTATGAGCTACATGGGTTGGATATTAGAAAACCTACGACACTTGAAATAGCAATTTTCTTGTTGCAATGTTTACTTTTAGCTAAATATGACAGAAAATTATAAAATTCGGGCGCAAAAGCAAATATTTATAGGATTTTTTGCAAAAATAAAGTCAGATTTTACCTTTTTTTGATGAATACATGGTATATTGTAAGCTACATGGGCAGAATTCTTGAATACATACCACACTTGAAATAGCAATATTCTTGTTGCAATGTTTTCTTTTAGTTAAAATATGATAGAATCCAGCTCATGTAGCTTACAATATACAACGTATTCATCAAGAAAATGTAAAATCTGACATTATTTTTGTAAAAAATCATATAAGTATTTGCTTCCGCGCCCAAATTTTATAATTTTTCACCATATTTTAGCTAAAAGAAAACATTACAACAAGAAATTTGATATTTCAAGGTAGGTGGTAGATAGTAGGTATTCTAGAATCCAGACTTTGTAGCTTACAATATACAAAGTATTCATTAAAATGACACCCGAAAATTAAATGTTTATTATCTGATTGGTACCACGTTTTGGTCACTTTTGCATGTCCAATGCTTAAAACTATTCATAGTATAGATCCTAAGGCATAAATATGAATGTTTTAACAAAAATATCCATTTTAAGAATAGATAAAATCTGACTTTATTTTTGTAAAAACTCATATAAATATTTGCTTCCGTGCCCGAATTTTATAATTCTTAATCATACTTTAGTTAAAAGAAAACATTGCAACAAGAAAATTGCTATTTTAAGTGTGGTAGGTATTCTAGATTTAAGCCCATGTAGCTTACAATATGCAACGTATTCATCAAGTATAGGTAAAATCTTACTTAATTTTTGTAAAAAATCATATAAATATTGGCTTCCGCGCCCGAATTTTATAATTCTTCATCATATTTTAGCTGAAAGAAAACATTGCATCAAGAAAATTACTCTTTCAAGTGTGGTAGGTATTCTAGAATTCAGCCCATGTAGCTTACAATATACAACGTATTCATTAAAATGACACCCGAAAATTGAATGTTTATTATCTGATTTATACCACGTTTTGGTCACTTTTGCATGGCCAATGCTTAAAACCATCCATAGTATAGATCCTAAAGCATGATTATGAATGTTTTAACAAAAATATCCATTTCAAGAATAGGTAAAATCTGACATAATTTTTGTAAAAAATCATATAAATATTTGCTGTCGCGCTCGAATTTTAAAATTCTTCATCATATTTTAGCTAAAAGAAAACATTGCAACAAAAAAATTAGCTATTTTAAGTGTGGTAGGTATTTTAGAATTCAGCCTATGTAGCTTACAATATACAACGTATTCATCAAGAATATATAAAATCTGACTTTATTTTTGTAAAAAATCATGTAAATATTTGCTTCCGCGCCCGAATTTTATAATTCTTTATCATATTTTAGCTAAAAGAAAACATTGCAACAAGAAAATTGCTATTTCACGTGTGGTAGGTATTCTAGAATCCAGCCCATGTAGCTTACAATATACAACGTATTCATCAAAATGACACTAGGAAATCAAATGTTTATTATCTGATTGGTACCACGTTTTGGTCACTTTTGCATGTCCAATGCTTAAAACCATCCATAGTATAGATCCTAAAGCATGAATTTGAATGTTTTATTGGAAAATTAATGGGCTTGATAGTTCCTTCGTGGTAAAATCTTTATTTGGACGTTTCGGGTTGGTAAATCAACCCATCATCAGCTACATAATTGTTAAGATAATAAAATGTTGTTTGAACTTAATGAAGTTAAAACTCAGCAAGGTTAATTTTGCGACTTATGAGTTTATTGCAATGCTGGATTGCAACATCAACTGGATGAACATTTGATTGTTTGTTTTTTATTTTACATAAATAGTTGTAGATAGTTTTGGTAGTTTTATTATCTGAACTGTAAACATGGAAATGAATTTTAAAGTTAGTTATGTTTATGAGAAAAACATCTTTTTTGTTATTGGATTGAAACTTACCAAAAGTATATACAAAACTTTTAGAATTAAAATGTATATGCAGAAATCAGATTTGCAATACAATAGTGTTTAAATGAATAAGATAAAAAAATTTTACTGTTTGACAAAACGATGTGAACGCCATGACGTATGGCGTGAAACTGAGGTTAAAAGTTACTAGCAGAAATTAATAAATGGAAGAATAAAAATAAGAAGATTGATTATGTTTTTGCCAGATATCACAGAATTCAGCGGGAAAAAATGGAATGAAAAGAACTGAGACTGTTAAGGTTTTTTAAATAATTGATTTAGATGTTCGACATTATTATTGAAATCTGTTTGATGGTTTACAGTTATATTTTTGTTCATGTTAATATGACATGTTTCATATAGGAGTCTGGTATATTGTGGGGCTATTTTATCTAGTATTTTAGCATCTTTAAAGTCAAATTTATGACCGGTTTTACAATAATGCTTACAAAGGGCACTATGGTGCTCATTAAGTCTTTGGCAATGGAAATTGTGCTGGTAAAGTCTTTTTTGTAAAGGTTGGGTAGTTTCACCAATGTATATTTTATCGCAAAAACCGCAATTTATCTGGTAAATGACATTTTTTTGCCTTTCTAGGTCTATTTTGTCTTTTAGTTTAGTATGCAGGGAGTCTGTGGTATTATTATTACAGTTTGCAATTTTAATGTTTGATTCTTTAATTACATTATTAATTCTATGTTTTATATTTAAGTTAAAAGGGATTTTGGCATAGACAGGAGCAGGGAGGGGTTCTACATTGTCCACAACAACCTGTTGGGTGTGGCGGCTTGAAATGCATCGGATACGTTTTTCTATATTATTGTCTATGAACTTTGGGTAACCATTTATTTTGAGAGTATTTCTAATATAGTTTAAGTTAGCGGCATGAAATTGTAGGCTTGACAATTTAATAGCTCTGTCAGTTAATGCATTTATAACACTGATTTTGTATTTAATATTAGTGTAAGAGAAAAAATTTAAATATCTACCCGAATCTGTTGGTTTCTGGTACCAATTAGTTATGATATTGTTGTTATTTCTGGTTAAAGTAACATCTAAAAAGTTAATACTGTTGTTATTTTCTAGTTCTATAGTAAATTGCAAATTTGGGTGGAAGTTATTGAATTTTGTAAATATATTTTGAATTTGGTTTAACGGGGCAATGAGTAAACAATCGTCAACGTAACGTTTATAATATATTATTTGTAGTTGCTCATCGTGGATCATACAATTTTCTAAACATTGAAGGACTATTTCTGAAATTGAAGCACTGAAAGATGATCTTATAGGGGAACCTTCTAGTTGTTTGTGAATTTTGCCGTCAAAACTAAATATTGAACTTTCAAAACAAAGGTTAATACCTTCAATGAATTCATCTTTTGTGAGGTCTGTATATTCTGCAATTTGTTGCCATTGTTGGTCAATATAATGTGTGACAAGTTGTTGTGGGATGGAAGGGTAAAGGGCGGGAACATCTAAAGAGAATATGCGAAAATTTTCGGGGATGTTAAGGTTTCTAATGTCATTTACCAGGTTAAAAGAATTTTTGATAATAGTTTCTGATTTTGAAGTTAGTTTTGAAAATATTTGATTTAGATATTTAGCCAGATTGTACGTTGGGGTGTCTATAGTAGACGTTATTTGTCTCAAGGGGATATCTGGTTTGTGTATCTTGGGTTGCATGTACATTCTGCCATTTGAAGGATGTTGTATAATTAATTCTGGTTTGTTTATTTTCTTTAAATATTTTTTGCATTTATTGTCTAATGTTTTCAATGGACCTTTAGTTAGTTGTTTATAAGTTTTGGTGTCGTACAGAATGGCTTCAGCTTTTTGTTTAGAGTCTATGGAATTAAGGATAATGGTTTTTAATCCTTTATCCGCTTTAGTAATTATAATTTTATCTTTATTATCTGTGACAAATTTTCTAGTGATTTTAATCCATTTTAGCAATTCTATCTCTGGATAAGTTAATTTAGTGTTGGTTAGTCTGTTGTATTGTTGATTTAATATTGTTGTAATTTTATTTTTTATTTTATATTTATTTGCAATATTGCTTTTATCTATGGCAAGTGAGAGGCTTACGAAACAGTCAAGAATATTTTTTTTATTAGTTTTTTCTTGTGAGTATTTGAAACTGAATTTAGGTCCCAGAGATAGAATTTCTAAAACTTTTTTATCAATCTCTAAATCTGTAAGGTTAGTGATCCAGTTAGTGTAATTGTTTATTAAAACATTGCAGATACTATTATAATCATGTTGTTTATAAAGGTTATTAAGTTTTTTTTCAATTTTGGTGTTGTTTTTGTTTTTCTCTAATATAAGCTAAGTTGGCTTTGTTTATAACAAAAAAGTAAATGTCTAATGGTAGAATGTTCATGCAATCCAAGATACAATAAGATAGTTCGTTTTTTAAAATTTGGAGGGAACGATGTGCATAATCTATTTCTAAATTGAGCATAGTATTGTGATATCTGGCATTAACAAAATTTAGTTTTTTCTGATTTGATTTGCTAACGAAAAGTTTTTTATCCTGCACACGATATTTTATAAAATTTGGAATCAAGTTATTGTCTTTACATTTGTGAAGGAAAAATAGGCGACATTCAGTTTTGCCTATTTTAATTTTGAGTTTGTTGTACCTATTGATCGTCTGCGTAGTTGAATGGCCATATTTTTCTGTGATGATGGTGTGGAAAGAAATTCTTTGGTTGCACATCTTGTCTCTGTGAGTTGTACCTTGTCTGTTCCTGTCGAAAGTGTGGAGTTTTACGCCATCCACCATGTGATGAATTTTAGAAATTTGGGAACTTCGAGGTATATAGTTTTTGGGAAAATTAATGGGCTTGATAGTTCCTTCGTGGTAAACTTTTTATTTGGACGTTTCGGGTTGGTAAATCAACCCATCATCAGCTACATAATTGTTAAGATAATAAAATGTTGTTTGAACATAATGAAGTTACAAATTATCAAGGTTATTTTTGCGATATATGAGTTTATTGCAATGCTGGATTGCAACATCAACTGGATGAACATTTGATTGTTTGTTTTTTATTTTACATAAATAGTTGTAGATAGTTTTGGTAGTTTTATTATCTGAACTGTAAACATGAAATAAGAATTTTAAAGTTAGTTATGTTTATGAGTAAAAACATCTTTTTTGTTATTGGAATGAAACTTACCAAAAGATTATACAAAACTTTTAGAATTAAAATGTATATGCAGAAATAAGATTTGCAGTACAATAGTGTTTAAATGAATAAGAAAATAAACTTTTACTGTTTGACAAAACGATGTGAACGCCATGATGTATAGCGTGAAACTGAGGTTAAAAGTTACTAGCAGAATTTAATAAATGGAAGAATAAGAAAAAGAAGATTGATTATGTTTGTGAGAGATATCAAAAAATTCAGCGAGAAAAAATGGAGTGAAAAGAACTGAGACCGTTAAGGTTTTTTAAATAAATGATTTAGATTTTCTTGTTGCAATGTTTTCTTTTAGCTAAAATAGGATGAAGAATTATAAAATTCGGGTACGAAAGCAAATATTTATATAATTTTTTACAAAAATAAAGTCAGATTTTTCCTATTCTTGATGAATACGTTGTATATTGTAAGCTACAAGGGCTGGATTCTAGAATAAATACCAAACTTGAAATAGCAATTTTCTTGTTATAATGTTTTCTTTTAGCTAAACTATAATGAAGAATTATAAAATTTGGGCGCGGAAGCAAATATTTATATGATTATTACAAAAATAAAGTCTGATTTTACCTACTCTTAATGAATACGTTGTATATTGTAAGCTACATTGGCTGGATTATAGAATACCTACCACACTTGAAATAGCAATTTTCTTGTTGCAATGTTTTCTTTTGGCTAAAATATGATGAAGAATTATATAATTCGGACGCGGAAGCAAGTATTTATATGATTTTTTACAAAAATAAAATCAGATTTTACCTATTCTTTGAATGGATATTTTTGTTAAAATATTCATATTTATGCTTTATGATCTATACTACAGATGGTTTTAGCATTGGACATGCAAAAGTGACCAAAACTTAGTACCAATCAGATAATAAACATTCAATTTTCAGGTGTCATTTTAATGAATACGTTGTATATTGTAATCTACATGGGCTGGATTCTAGAATTCCTACTACACTTCAAATAGCAATATTCTTGTTGCAATGATTTCTTTTAGCGAAAACATGATGAAGAATTATAAAATTCGGACGCAAAAGCAAATATTTATATGATTTTTTACAAACATAAAGTCAGATTTTACCTTTTCTTGAAATGGATATTTTTGTTAAAACATTCATATTCATGGTTTAGTATCTATACTATGGATGGTTTTAGCATTGGACATGCAAAAGTGACCAAAACAGGTATATTGTAAGCTTCATGGGCTGGATTCTAGAATACCTACCACACATGAAATAACAATTTTCTTGTTGCAATGTTTTCTTTTAGCTAAAATATGATAAAGAATATAATTATATGATTTTTTACAAAAATAAAGTTAGATTTGACCTATTCTTGAAATGGATATTTTTGTTAAAACATTCATATTCATTCATCAGATAATAAACATTAAATTTTCGGGTGCCATTTTAATGAATACGTTGTAAATTGTAGGCTACATGGGCTGGATTTTAGAATACCTACCACACTTGAAATAGCAATTCTCTTGTTGCAATGTTTTCTTTTAGCTAAAATATGATAAAGAAATATAAAATTTGGGCGCGAGAGCAAATATTTATATGAATTTTACAAAAATAAGTCAGATTTTACCTATTCTTGAAATGTATATTTTTGTTAAAACATTCATATTCATGCTTTAGGATCTATACTATGGTTAGTTTTAAGCATTGGACATACAAAAGTAATCAAAACGTGGTACCAATCAGATAATAAACATTCAATTTTCGGGTGTCATTTTAATAAATACGTTGTATATCGTAAGCTACATGGGCTGGATTCTAGAAAACCTACCACACTTGAAATAGCAATTTTCTTGTTGCAATGTTTCCTTTTGGCTAAAATATGATGAAGAAATATAAAATTTGAGCGCGGAAGCAAATATTTAAATGATTTTTTACAAAAATATGGTCAGATTTTACTTATTCTTGATATGAATATTTTTGTTAAAACATTCATATTCATGCTTTAGAATGTATACTGTGGATGGTTTTAAGCATTGTAAATGCAAAAGTGACCAACACGTGGTACCAATCAGATAATAAACATTCAATTTTCGAGTGTCATTTTAATAAATACGTTGTATATTGTAAGCTACATGGGCTGGATTGTAGAATACCTACAACAATTTAAAAAGCAATGTTTCTTTTTGGCGAAAATATGATGAAGAATTATAAAATTTGGGCGCAAAAACAAATATTTATATGATTTTTCACAAAAAAAGGCAGATTTTATCTATTCTCGAAATGAATATTATTGTTAAAACATTCATATTTATGCTTTAGTATCTATACTATGGATGGTTTTAAGCATTGGACATGCAAAAGTAACCAATACCATTTCAAAAGAAAGGTAAAATCTGACTTTTTTTTGTAAAAAATCAGATAAGTATTTGCTTTCACGCCCTAAATTCATAAATCTTCGTAATATTTTAGCTAAAAGAAAACATTGCAACAAGAAAATTGCTATTTCAAGTTTGGTTGGTATTCTAGAATCCAGCCCTTATAGCTTACAATATACAACGTATTCATGAAAATGTCACCAGAAAATTTAATGTTTATTATCTGATTGGTGCCACGTTTTGGTCACTTTTGCATGTCCATTGCTTAAAACCATCCATAGTATAGATCCTAAAACATTAATACGAATGTTTTAACAAAAATATCCATTTCAAGAATAGGTAAAATCTGACTTTATTTTTGTAGAAAATCATATAAATATTTGGTTCCGCGCCCGAATTTTATAATCCTTTATCATATTTTAGCTAAAACAAAACATTGCAACAAGAAAATTACTATTTCAAGTGTGGTAGGTATTCTAGAATCCAGCCCACGTCAGCTTACAATATACAACGTATTCTTTAAAATGACACCCAAAAATTGAATGTTTATTATCTGATTGGTACCACGTTTTGGTCACTTTTGCATGTACAATGCTAAAACCATCCTAAAGCATGAATATTAATGTTTTACCAAAATTATCCATTTCAAGAATAGGTAGAATCTGACTTTATTTTTGTAAAAAATCATATAAATATTTGCTTCCGCGCCCAAATTTTATAATTCTTCATCATATTTTAGCTAAAAGAAAACATTGCAACAAGAAAATTGCTATTTTAAGTTTGGTATATTCATTAAAATGACACCCGAAAATTGAATGTTTATTATCTGATTGGTAACACGTTTTGGTCACTTTTGCATGCCCAATGTTAAAACCATCAATAGTATAGATCCTAAAGCATGAATATAAATGTTTTAACAAAAATATCCATTTTAAGAATAGGTGAAATCTGACTTTATTTTTGTAAAAAATCATATAAATATTTGCTTTCGCGCCCGAATTTTATAATTTTTCATCATATTTTAGCTAAAAGAAAACATTGCAACAAGTAAATTGCTATTTCTAGTTTGGTAGGTATTGTAGAATCCAGCCCATGTAGCTTACAATATATACTTATTCATTAAAATGACACCCGAAAATTGAATGTTTATTATTTGATTGTTAACACGTTTTGGTCACTTTTGCATGTACAATGCTGAAACCATCCATAGTATAGATCCTTAAGCACGAATATGAATGTTTTAACAAAAATATCCATTTTAAGAATAGGTAAAATCTGACTTTATTTTTGTAAAAAATCATATAAATATTTGCTTCCGCGCCCGAATTTTATAATTTTTTTCATATTTTAGCTAAAAGAAAATATTGAACAAGAAAACATATTCATTAAAATGACAACCAAAAATTGAATGTTTATTATCTGATTAGTACCCCGTTTTGGGCACTTTTACATGTCCAATGCTAACACCATCCATAGTATAGATTTTAAAGCATGAATATGAATGTTTTAACAAAAATATTCATTTCAAGAATAGGTAAAATCTGACTTCATTATACTTTAGCTAAAATAAAACAATGCAACAAGAAAATTGCTATTTCAAGTGTGGTAGGTATTGTAGAATCCAGCCCATGTAGCTTACAAAATACACATATTCATTAAAATGACACCCGAAAGCTGAATGTTTATTATCTGATTGGTAACACGTTTTGGTCACTTTTGCATGCCCAATGTTAAAACTATCAATAGTATAGATCCTAAAGCATGAATATGAATGTTTTACCAAACATATCCTTTTCAAGAATAGGTAAAATCTGACTTTATTTTTGTAAAAAATCATATAAATATTTGTTTCCGCGCCCGAATTTTATAATTCTTCATCATATTTTAGCTAAAAGAAAACATTGCAACAAGAAAATTGCTATTTCAAGTGTTGTAGCTATTCTAGAATCCATCACATGTAGAATAGGTAAAATCTGACTTTATTTTTGTAAAAAATCATATAAATATTTGCTTCCGCGGCCGAATTTTATAATTCTTTATCATAGTTTAACTAAAAAAAAACATTGCAACAAGAAAATTGCTATTTCAAGTGTGGTAGGTATTCTAGAATCCAGACCAAGTAGTTTACAATATACAACGAATTCATTAAGAAACGAAGAAATCTGACTTTATTTTTGTAAAAAATTATATAGATTTTTGCTTCCGCGCCCGAATTTTATAATTTTTAATCATATATTAGCTAAAAGAAAACATTGCAACAAGAAAATTGCTATTTCAAGTGTAGTAGTTATTCTAGAATCCCATGTAGCTTACAATATACAACTTATTCAACAAAATGACACCCGAAAAATTAAGTTTTATTATCTGATTGGTGCTACGTTTTGGTCACTTTTAAATGGCCAATGCTTAAAACCATCCATATTATAGATCCTAAAGCATGAATACGAATGTTTTAACAAAAATATCCATTCCAAGAATAGGTAAAATCTGACTTTATGTTTGTAGAAAATCATATAAATATTTGCTTCCGCGCCCGAATTTTATAATTATTCATCATATTTTAGCTAAAAGAAAACATTGCAACAAGAAAATTGCTATTTAAAGTGTGGTAGATATTGTAGAATCCAGCACATGTAGCTTACAATATACAGCGTATTAATTTAAATGATACCCGAAAATTATCTGATGTTTATTATCTGATTGGTACCACGTTTTGGTCACTTTTGCATGTCCAATGCTAAAACCATCCATAGTATAGATCCTAAAGCATGAATATGAATGCTTTACCAAAATTATCCATTTCAAGAATATGTAAAATCTGACTCTATTTTTGTAAAAAATCATATAAATATTTGCTTTCGCGCCCAAATTTTATAATTCGTCATCATATTTTAGCTAAAAGAAAACATTGCAATAATCAAATTGCTATTTCAAGTGTGGTAGGTATTCTAGAATCCAGCCCATGTAGCTTACAATATGTAGGAATTCATTAAAATGACACCCGAAAATTGAATGTTTATTATCTGATTGATACCACGTTTTGTTCACTTTTGCGTGTCCAATGCTAAAACCATCCATAGTATAGATCCTAAAGCATGAATATGAATGTTTTACCAAAAATATCCTTTTCAAGAATAGGTAAAATCTGACTTTATTTTTGTAAAATATCTTATAAGTATTTGCTTCCGCGCCCGAATTTTATAATTCTTCATCATATTTTAGCTAAAAGAAAACATTGCAACAAGAATATTGCTATTTCATGTGTGTTAGGTATTCTAGAATCCAGCCCATGTAGCTTACAATATACACATAATCATTAAAATGACACCCGAAAATTGAATGTTTATTATCTGATTGGTAACACGTTTTGGTCACTTTTGCATGCCCAATGTTAAAACCATCAATAGTATAGATCCTAAAGCATGAATATAAATGTTTTAACGAAAATATCCATTTCAAAAATAGTTGAAATTTGACTTTATTTTTGTAAAAAATCATATAAATATTTGCTTCCGCGCCCGAATTTTATAATTCTTCATCATATTTTAGTTAACAGAAAACATTGCAACAAGAAAATTGCTATTTCAAGTGTTGTAGCTATTCTAGAATCCATCACATGTAGAATAGGTAAAATCTGACTTTATTTTTGTAAAAAATCATATAAATATTTGTTTCCGCGGCCGAATTTTATAATTCTTTATCATAGTTTAACAAAAAGAAAACATTGCAACAAGAAAATTGCTATTTCAAGTGTGGTAGGTATTCTAGAATCCAGACCAAGTAGTTTACAATATACAACGAATTCATTAAGAAAAGATAAAATCTGACTTTATTTTTGTAAGAAATTATATAGATTTTTGCTTCCGCGCCCGAATTTTATAATTTTTCATCATATATTAGCTAAAAGAAAACATTGCAACAAGAAAATTGCTATTTCAAGTGTAGTAGTTATTCTAGAATCCCATGTAGCTTACAATATACAACTTATTCAACAAAATGACACCCGAAAAATTAAGTTTTATTATCTGATTGGTGCTACGTTTTGGTCACTTTTGAATGTCCAATGCTTGAAACCATCCATATTATAGATCCTAAAGCATGAATACGAATGTTTTAACAAAAATATCCATTCCAAGAATAGGTAAAATCTGACTTTAAGTTTGTCGAAAATCATATAAATATTTGCTTCCGCGCCCGAATTTTATAATTATTCATCATATTTTAGCTAAAAGAAAACATTGCAACAAGAAAATTGCTATTTAAAGTGTGGTAGATATTCTAGAATCCGGCACATGTAGCTTACAATATACAGCGTATTAATTTAAATGATACCCGAAAATTATCTGATGTTTATTATCTGATTGGTACCAGGTTTTGGTCACTTTTGCATGTCCAATGCTAAAACCATCCATAGTATAGATCCTAAAGCATTTATATGAATGTTTTACCAAACTTATCCATTTCAAGAATATGTAAAATCTGACTCTATTTCTGTAAAAAATCATATAAATATTTGCTTTCGCGCCCAAATTTTATAATTCTTTATTATATTTTACCTAAAAGAAAACATTGCAACAAGAAACTTGCTAATTCAAGTGTGGTAGGTATTCTAGAATCCAGCCCATGTAGCTTACAATATACAACGTATTCATTAAAATGACACCCGAAATTTTAATGTTTATTATCTGATTGGTACCCGTTTTGGTCACTTTTGCATGTCTAATGCTAAAACCATCCATAGTATAGATCCTAAAGCATGAATATGAATGTTTTACCAAAAATATCCATTTCCAGAATAGGTAAAATCTGACTTTATTTTTGTAAAAAATAATATAAATATTTGCTTTCGCTTCCAAATTTTATAATTCTTCATAATATTTTAGCTAAAAGAAAACATTGCAACAATCAAATTGCTATTTCAAGTGTGGTAGGTATTCTAGAATCCAGCCCATGTAGCTTACAATATGTAGGAATTCATTAAAATGACACCCGAAAATTGAATGTTTATTATCTGATTGATACCACGTTTTGTTCTCTTTTGCGTGTCCAATGCTAAAACCATCCATAGTATAGATCCTAAAGCATGAATATGAATATTTTACCAAAAATATCCTTTTCAAGAATAGGTAAAATCTTACTTTATTTTTGTAAAAAATCTTATAAGTATTTGCTTCCGCGCCCGAATTTTATAATTCTTCATCATATTTTAGCTAAAAGAAAACATTGCAACAAGAATATTGCTATTTCATGTGTGTTAGGTATTCTAGAATCCAGCCCATGTAGCTTACAATATACACATATTCATTAAAATGACACCCGAAAATTGAATGTTTATTATCTGATTGGTAACACGTTTTGGTCACTTTTGCTTGCCCAATGTTAAAACCATCAATAGTATAGATCCTAAAGCATGAATATAAATGTTTTAACGAAAATATCCATTTCAAGATTAGTTGAAATTTGACTTTATTTTTGTAAAAAATCATATAAATATTTGCTTCCGCGCCCGAATTTTATAATTCTTCATCATATTTTAGCTAACAGAAAACATTGCAACAAGAAAATTGCTATTTCAAGTGTTGTAGCTATTCTAGAATCCATCACATGTAGCTTACAATATAAAACGTATTCATTTAAATGACACCCGGAAATTGAATGTTTATAATTTGATTGGTACCACGTTTTGGTCACTTTTGCATGTCCAATGCTAAAACCATTCATAGTATAGATCCTAAAGCATAAATATGAATGTTTTAACAAAAATATCCATTTCAAGAATAGGTAAAATCTGACTTTATTTTTGTAAAAAATCATATAAATATTTGCTTCCGCGCCCGAAATTTATAATTCTTTATCATATTTTAGCTCAAAGGAAACATTGCAACAAAAAAATTGCTAATTTAAGTGTAGTAGGTATTATAGGTTTCAGCCCATGTAGCTTACAATATACACATATTCATTAAAATGACACCCGAAAATTGAATGTTTATTATCTGATTGGTAACACGTTTTGGTCACTTTTGCATGCCCAATGTTAAAACCATCAATAGTATAGATCCTAAAGCATGAATATAAATGTTTTAACGAAAATATCCATTTCAAGAATAGTTGAAATCTGACTTTATTTTTGTAAAAAATCATATAAATATTTGCTTCCGCGCCCGAATTTTATAATTCTTCATCATATTTTAGCTAACAGAAAACATTGCAACAAGAAAATTGCTATTTCAAGTGTTGTAGCTATTCTAGAATCCATCACATGTAGCTTACAATATAAAACGTATTCATTTAAATGACACCCGGAAATTGAATGTTTATAATTTGATTGGTACCACGTTTTGGTCACTTTTGCATGTCCAATGCTAAAACCATCCATAGTATAGATCCTTAAGCATGAATATGAATGTTTTAACAAAAATATCCATTTCAAGAATAGGTAAAATCTGACTTTATTTTTGTAAATTTTTTTATAAATATTTGCTTCCGCGCCCGAATGTTATAATTTTTTTATCATATTTTAGCTAAAAGACAACATTGCAACAAGAAAATTGCTATTTTAAGTTTAGTAGGTATTCTAGAATCCGGCCCATGTATCTTACAATATACAACGTATTCATTAAAATGACACCCGAAAACTGAATGTTTATTATCTGGTTGGTACCACGTCTTGGTCACTTTTGCATGTCCAATGCTAAAACCATCTATAGTATAGATCCTAAAGCATGAATATGAATGTTTTAACAAATATATCAGTAGTAAAGGGACAAGATTTGTCAGTCGCCTAGTGAAAGTTGCCCCAGGGGCGACCTTGGTGAAAGTTGTTTGTTGTCAATAACAATAACAAATTACGTCAGTTATGTCTTATTTTAGTTAGAAAGTCTATTTTCCGTGAATTATGTTAATTGAATTTTGATTGTTTACCTGTTATTTGTTGTTGTTATAGAAATAGTTTTTGTTTTAAGCAACAAAGATAATATATTTTTAATATGTTCTGTTAATTATGTTAATTGATATTTTGATCGTCTGCTATCGTTTGAATATTTTCTGCACTTGGAAATATTTTTAGAAATTGTTGTTTACTTTTAAATAAGACATATATTATACAAATATATTTTGAAAATTTATTTTTAATTGGTGAAAGTAAAATACGTATATTATTAGAGTTTGTTATCTATCTGTATAAATAGAAAGTGTAAATATTTTTTTTTTTTTTTATTTATTTATATATTTAGGAAGCCAACAGATTACCCATTTCAAGGCTTCCAAGAACTAACAAAACAATTTACATAGAGTATACCATCAAAGTGTTACAAATACAATTAGAAAATAATAAAAAACATTAAATGTTAAAGCACAGAAAGAATTACATAAAGAGAGAATTTCAAATTTTTTTTTTTAGTGCACCCTTAAATTAAATTAATGTTGAATTGAAGATGTCAATTTGACTGTATGAGTTGTTATATGTTGACATAATTCTATTTAAGGGTGAGTTTTTATAACTGTTTGTGTTACATTTAATGACATAAAACAGGTTCTTGTTTCGTATATTAACACAGGGAACATGGAAATTCATATAATCTACAATTCTAAAGTTATCAATATGATTATTTAATACCTTGAACAAAAAAGTCATATCGTGATTGGTTCTTCTTTGCTCAAGTGATTCTAGATTAAAAAGTAGTGTTAATTGATCATAGGTAAGTCTATTCAAAGAAAATTTATATTTTAATAAAGAAATAAATTTTCGTTGTACAGACTCTATTAGAATTGTATTTGTATTGCATACTGGATTCCACACAAGAGAGGTATATTCAACTAATGGTCGAACTAAACAGTTATATAAAAGGATAAGAGACTCTTTATGGTTATATAATTTAGAGATTCGAAAAATGTAGCCTAAAGTTCTATAAGCTATTTTGACTATATTTAAAATATGTTCATTAAACAATAATTTGGTGACATATAGCACACCTAAATCTCTAGTGTTTAACTTGCATTCCAAATGAATACCATTTAAACTATACGGATAAGTGATGACATTTGTGTTTCTGGTGAATATTATGAAATGACATTTATTAATGTTTAATGTTAAGTCGTTCATGTCACAATAGTCCTGCAACCGTTCCAAATCTTCTTGAAGTTTTATGCAGTCGATAATTGAAGTTATAGGTTTCAAGATTTTTAGATCGTCGGCATATAGAAAATATTCGCAGTATTTAAAGCACTCCCCAATGGAATTAATATATAAAATAATTAAAAGAGGGCCTAAGTGTGATCCTTGGGGAACGCCTGAAGTTACTGCAATTTTTCTCGATTTAAAACCTTTGCAAGAAACTATTTGTGACCGATTTTTTATGTAAGATTCAACCCACCGTAATAAAGTGCCGTGAATACCACTGCTGTATAACTTTTTTAATAATTTTATGTGATTAACACGATCAAAAGCTTTCATAAAATCTGTATACACTACGTCAACCTGTATTCTTTTGTCCATTTGCCCACTAATAAATTCGGTGAATGGGACTAGATTATTAAGTACAGATTTTCTACTACAGAAACCTGCCTGGTGCGGTATTATTAAGTTTTGTAGTTCAAATTTTATTTTGCTATTCACTATTGATTCAAAAAATTTCCCAAACACCGAAAGTATTGATATTGGGCGATAGTTCTTGACGTCACTTTTGTCGCCGGATTTATGGATAGGAGTAACATATGAACATTTCCATAAATCAGGGAAAACTCCGCTATTTAGAGATTTGTTAAATATCAAGTGTAGAGGATAAACTAAACAATGAGCACAGGATTTTATAAATAATGGATGTATTAAGTCTGGACCACAACCTTTTTTGATATCTAAATTCAGTAGTGTATTTAAAATGTCATTCTCAGAAATAGCTACACAACTTATTGAAACGGTAGAATTATCAATAAAGTTTATATCGTTTGTGTCTGAACTTGCAGCGTCAGACGTAGTGTATACAGATTCGAAATATTGTGCGAAAAGGTTACAAATGTCGTCACCAGTATAAGCATTGTTTTTGTTAAAATGCATTGAATTTGGAATGCTGTTATCATTTCTAAGTTTTCTGGTGTGATTCTAGAAGTACATTACATTTGATTTAAGATTTGCCTCTAAGTAAGTAATATAATTTTTATAATCACTAGCTAACTTATTTTTAACTCTTTGTCGCAACATAGAAAATGTGTTGTAGGCGGTAATGTCACCGTATGCTTTCCACTATTTATGAAATTTATTTTTTTCTCTTATGATTTTAAGTAAAGATTTTAAGAACCAGATGGGATATTTATTATTATGTTTTTTGTAAGTGGGACAATAACAATCTAACAAGTAATATAAAATTTCATAAAATAATTTTACATTGTGATTAACGTCAGTATTTTTAAATTTTAAGTCCCAGTTAATAACTGATAATTTATAAATCAAGTTCTCGTAATAACATTTCTTAAGGTTGTATTTAGGTTCATACTTGGTGTGAAGTGCCTTAAAATCATTAAGGAGAACATCAATTTCAAGAGCAGGGTGATAAGTGTATAGAGTGCTAATTGGTAGTGTACAATGTGTTACTGTAATATCTGATATGCAAAAAATTAAATCAAGGATTTTGTTGAGGTGATTCCGAACGTTATTAAGCTGTTTTAGGTTACACAAAGATACATTGTTTATAAAATTAATGTATAAGTCCGATCTACCCACATATTGAGCTTGTAGGCTACTATTATCAGTAGGTACCCAATCAAAATCGGGAAGATTCTAGTCTCCAACCAATATGTTTTAGTATTCAATATTTTGTCAAAATCGACTGTTTGTGGGAAACCGTGATATTTTGGTAAGTGTATTATTATATTTTATTACTGGATATGTTATTAATCTAAATGTAATATTTATTTAGAAGAATAGCAAGACCTGCAACTATTTGTTTAGAAATGGATTTCAATACGTTGAGTAAAATAGGAGGCCTGTTGAAAAATAAAAAACCTCATATAAAAATAACCGACATGGAAGTGAATAAGGCGTATAAACTAATCAACATCAACGCTGTCAAGACAAGGTTTGGCAGGAAGATAATCGCCGTGACTGAAAATTTTTGCATTTACTTACCAGGACGATTTGACGAATTAAAAGACGATCAAATTACTGATTTACAAAAGACCGTTAGCGAATGGAGTATCAAGTTTACAGGGACCAACGAGTACAGTCCAGGAAAACATACGCCGTTAATAAATTTTGTTAAAAATTGATTAATGTGTAATGTATGTAAATAAATGAATGAAAAATGTATATATATATATATATATATATATATATATATATATATATATATATATATATATATATATTGTTTATTTATAAATAAATTATATTTTATTGTATAACGTTGATACGTAAACATGTGTACGCAATTTAAACATCCTTTTTCAACAATAATTGCTGGACCTTCTGGCTCCGGCAAATCGTACTATGTTAATAATTTTATTTCAAATATTAACGACATGTCTGATACAATATTTAAAAAAATATCATATTATTATGGTACTTGGCAAAATTTGTATAATACTATCCAAGGCGTAAATTTTATTGAGGGGCTACCTGATGTGGAAAATTTAAATGGGAAAGATCCGCAATTAATTATTATAGATGATTTAATGCGTGAGGCAGACGAAAAGGATAATAATAATACTATTAATTGGAATGAGAACGGCGTAGTTACTATAAATAATAATCAAATACAAAATTCGAATATATCAGATTTAGTCGCCGATGTTATAAGACATAGAAAATACAGTAATCCGCCAGGTTGGAAATATTTTATTAAAACATTAAAAACAATCAATGTTCCCTTAGAATTAATAAATAATCCGCGAAGACGGAAATATTTTATTTCCCAAAAAAGTATTCAAACATATAGGGGGAAAAATAAAAGGCAATTAGATTACGACAGTGAGGAAAATTCAAACGAAACCGAAATTATAAAACAAAAGAAAATTCAGTGGAAACGATTTACCTTATAATTATGAATAAGAAATTGGCTAGTATATATTTTAATCCTTCACATCCTGCTGGTTTTCCGGAGCTAATAATTTAATAAACGCCGTGCAAGGTCAATACAAAAGTAATAAAATACGTAAGTGGCTTAGTACACAAGACACTTATACATTACACAAACCTGTACGAAAACATTTTGTCCGAAACAAATATAGAATTTCAAATATAAACGATCTTTTTCAAGCAGATTTGAATGATATGCGCTCGTTAAGCCGTTATAATGATAATTACAAATATATTTTAACCGTTATTGATGTGTTCAGTAGATATGCCTGGGCAATACCTTTGAAAGATAAGAAACCATCATCTGTAATAGTTGCGTTTGAAGTTACATTTGCCGAGCGAAGACCTCTTTATTTACAAACCGATAAGGGGTCGGAGTTTATAGCTAAATCAGTAAGATTATTTTTACAACAAAACGATATTAAATATTATGTGACACAAAATGCAGATGTGAAAGCCTGTTTTGTTGAAAGATTTAATAGAACACTAAAAACAAAAATGTATCGATACTTTACATTTAAAAATACATTTAAATATGTCGATGTATTACAAAAACTTGTCGACAGTTATAATAAAACAAAACATAGAATAATAAAAATAGCGCCTTTAGACGTAAATGAAACTAATGTTTTAGAAGTGTGGAGGAACCAGTATGAAAAGAGAGAAAATTAAAAACAAGCAAAATTTGAAATAAATGACATAGTTCGTATATCGAAATATAAACATATATTTAATAAGGGTTATGAAGCTAACTGGAGTGATGAATTATTTAAAATACATACTATCCTCAGACGAAATCCTATAGTATATAAATTAAAAGATCTTAATAATGTAATAATTGAGGGCACGTTTTACGAATCTGAATTACAGAGAGTGCATATATCAGCTGATACGTCGTATAAAATTGATAAAATCTTAGCGAAATCCGGTAAAGGAGGTAGAAAGAAGTTGCTCTTCAGCTGGCAAGGATATAGCAGCAAATTTAATTCGTGGATACCTACAAATCAAATTAAATTATTAAACCATGTATGATAAAGGATTTTTTATTACTTTACCTAGTAACAGTTCAATGCAATATTTCCCTAATAACAAAACCACGCAATACACAACAGAATTACCACAAAATGTAAAGCTGAACGGGACATGGCAAGTTGCCTTATCAGAAATTATATACCCTTGTTCATTTTATAATGTTAGCGAGAGAGAAAACAGAGTAAGTTTTGCGGTAAAGTCTTCAAATAATACTAGGAATATAATCCAGGAAAAAATTCCTTCAAAAAATTATGAAGATGTCGATCGTTTGTTACATGAAATAAATGCGCTAAATGAAATTAATTAACAGAGTGCAAGCAAAAATAAAAAAAAAATATTCATGGTGCTTCTCTAAAATTATCTCCAAGATTAGCAATACAATTGGGTTACCCACCATTTGCGGATTTATACCAACAAAAAAATTCAATTAATCCGCCAAATTTAATGTTGGGTATACCTCCGCAATTATATATTTATTGTGATATAATTGAACCTCAGCTGGTGGGAGACGTTTTTACTGCACTATTAAGAATAGCTCATATAAACACTGATAAATATATTTTCGGATCTAATAAAATTATATCATATCCAGAACCACATTTCGTTCCGGTTTTGAGAAGAGAATTTACGAATATAGTAATTGATATAAGATGTAACGACGGGTACGCAGCACCATTCCAGTTTGGTGTTTTATGTGTAAAACTTCATTTTAAACGCACTGCATAATGAAAAATTGCCCGTACCAGCAATATTACAATTTACAGGCAGGAAGTGGAATAGGAGTAGTATTTAAAGGAAATCAGTTTCAAAGAGGACATGGTCTGGGAAGTTTTTTTAGTGGATTATTTCGAAGTATTATGCCGTTAATTAAAAAAGGTGTTAAGGCGCTCGGTAAACAAGCATTAAACACAGCAATACAATTTTTGGCAGATATCAATGAAAATCAACCGGTGAAAGAATCATTTCAAAAACGCATGTCCGAAGCGGGAGTAAATTTAAAGCGCAAAGCAGAGAGTCAAATTCATAAAATAATAAGCGGTTCGGGTTATAAAAAGAAACGTATAACGAGTACTCATACTCATTCCAAAACTTTACATTCCCGAGTAAAGAAAAAAAATAAACGCTCAAAACAGTCAGATATATTTAATTAAAATGGCATTTTTACATTCTCAGTCGTGCAAGTGTGTAAAAACAGAGTTAGATATATTTGCAGTACCTCCGACCCAAACAAGTATTGAAAATGGGCAGTGGATTAATTATAAGCCTTTATCATCGCTTACCGAAGATTCACCGATTGAATTTGTAATTCCTGGACATGGAGAAGAATATTTAGATTTATCACAAACTATGCTGTATATAAATGCAAAAGTTATTAAAAATGATAATACAGACTTAGCAGCGGATGTTGACAGTGTAGCACCTGTTAATAACTGGCTTCATTCACTTTTTAGTCAAGTTGATGTATATTTAAACCAGAAATTAGTGTCTCCACCGAACAATACATACCCCTATAGAGCCTACATAGAAACATTACTGAATTATGGTAAAGATGCAAAAAAATCTCATCTTACCTCATCTCTATGGTACGCAGATGAAGCGGGGAAAATGGATGTTACGAATGCTAATAATGGAGGATACATTAAACGACAAAAATTTACAGAGTTAAGCAAAAATGTTGATTTAATTGGACATTTACACGTTGATATATTTAATCAAGAAAAATTTTTAATTAATGGTGTCGAAATGAGAGTGCGATTAGTTAGATCGCGTAATAATTTTCATCTAATTTCACCTACAACCGTTTATAAAGTCCATATAAACGAAGCCACATTATTCGTACGACGAATGAAATTGAATCCAAGCATATTGCTTGCACATAATACAGCTTTACAAATAAATACAGCGAAATACCCGATTACCAGGGCCGAAGTGAAAGCTGTCACAATTCCATCAGGCGTTCAGGAAAAATCATTAGATAATATCTTTTTAGGGCAACTCCTTAAACGATGTGTCATCGGCTTTGTATCTAACAAAGCGTTTAATGGAGATTATACAACAAATCCGTTTAACTTTGAAAATTTTAAAATTAATTATTTATCTTTATTTGTAAATGGTCAACAATTACCTTCAAAACCCTAACAACCATCATTTAGCGGTAAAAAAACATATATACAAATGTATAATACATTGTTCTCAGGAACAGGTATACCTTTTGGAAATACGGGAAACGAAATCAATCCACAAGATTACCCTAACGGTTATTGTTTAGCTGCCTTTGACTTAACTCCTGATTTATCAGCCAATTCAATGATGCACTGGAATTTGACCCGTCATGAATCTCTGAGAATAGAAGTTGGTTTTGAATCTGCTTTGGAGAATGCTGTTTACCGTGTTATCTATGCGGAGTTTGATAATATAATCGAAATTGATAAAAATAGAAATGTAATTGTTGATTATGGTAGTTAGTGTTAATAATTATAGATATATTATATTTAGAACTAATTGTATCTGTTATTTAAATAAAATATAATGTGTTATTTCATTTTAATTAGCCGTCATGACAAGTTACATCGTTGATGTGCAGGGATTCTACGGAAATACGGGCGAGTTTGTTATAAAAAAACTAGCCATAATTTCTGTAAATGGTTTATATTTTCAACATTACGTATTTAAAGCGCCAGTCGATATCAAGGAATTGAATGAGAATTATCGGAAAAAAGCCAACTGGTTGAAATATAACTACCACGGGTTCGATTGGCGTTAAGGTTATATGGAATATAAGCAGTTACCTAATATATTAGAAAATATTTTTAAAAGTTCAGATAAAATTTACTTAAAAGGAATTGCAAAAAAGAAAATAATTCAAGAAATTCTACGTAGAGATGATTTAATAGAGTTAGCGGATCTAGAATGCCCATCGTTATTAAAATTGTCAGATAATAAACACGTCCCGTGCTGTGTATTACCGCCATCGCATAAACGCATGGTTTGTGCTGTGCGAAATGTGTATCTTTTGAAACAATGTTTTATTGAAAATATTAAAAATGAATGCTGCGCAGATAGAAACGATCTTCCAAAGAAATTTCCAAAATTCGGGACACTATGGAGTTTATGCCGCAAATAAATTACCATACCGAGTGAATTATCCATGCACAATTATTGTTAATACCGATCCTGACACCAGACCTGGTCTACACTAGATCGCTATTTTTATAGATCGTAATGGTCATGGAATGTATTTTGACAGTTTTGGAAGATCTCCTCTGGTCAAATATTACGAAGAATGTTTAAAACGCAACACGAAAACATGGACATACAATACAGCTGCTCTACAAGATTATACTACATCAGTTTGCGGTTATTACTGTTTAGTGTATTTGTTATTTAGAATAAATAATTATAAGCATCATAATTTTGTAACATTATTTAATAAATGTAATAAATATGAAAATGACAGATTAATAAGATATATGGTTAATTATTATTTTGATAATTGTTTTTAGAATGTTTATGTATATTTTAAGTTTGAATAATAATTAATATTTTTCTTAAGTTTCAAATATAAAAGTTTTTATTTTAAATATTTACAAATAATTATCCGTAATAACATAATTAATTTTTTACATATCTAATCTTATTTTTTTCATTCCATATGGTACCGACCCTATACTATCATCTAATCTACGTTTCATAAAACTAACGCTGAATTTTTTCTCTTCTTTTTCAGTAACTACACTATGGTCAGGCATACATCTAATATTACAACTAGTAATAACGGGATTTATATTACTATTTCCTAACACTAAGTCCTTTAAGCAATCAAAATTATTTATTTTTTAAATTTTTATAATTTAAAGTAAAGCCCTTTACTTTACAAACTTTAGTACTACTTTCATTCAGAGGGCAATATGTTTTATACGCGTAATTTTTAGGGCCACCACATACAAATTCACTTATGTAGGTTCCTGAACCTAAACAAGCTAATTCATCTGTTAGGTCGCCCAAAAAATTACCCGTAGCTGGTTCATATTGACCTGGTGACTGAAAGTAAATAATGGAGTCTGTATCGTAATACAGACCTCTATTATTTAAAGGGTGTAAATACTTGTATAGTTCGAGACGGGCTTTGGCGGTTGTGTACGCAGCGATCACAACATTCACTGTCGGGAACTGATCCACTGCTTCATTTTGATATTTCCAATTTACATACACCATTTTAACACCTGCTGGTATAATTTTGTTGACAATAACAGCGGGATTAGCCCATAACTCTTAGAGTTCTTCAGCTGATGCTACTGTCGTTGTACGCTGTCGGTTCTCAGCTTGTGCAAATTTGCCTATTACAATAAAACATATAAATTATTTATTATGATAAAAATATTGAATTAATAACGTACCCCATAGAGAATTCAAGGATATTTTAGCAACTGCTCGTTTTCCTGGGTTCTTCTCAATCATGTTGGCATCAAGCTGAACACCCTCATTTGAGAAAAATTCTTTTATATATGCGGCTTTTGATTCGTCGGTGGTACATTCGGCAGGATATCCTGATGCCTCTTGTTTTATTTTTAAAAAGCTGTCGATGTATTCAACAAATAAACCCCCCTTTTTTGTTGTTTTACAATATTGAGTCGTCGCGTACTGCCAGATCTCGTGCACTTTAATTATTTTGTAGCCGTACGTTACTGCGATTTTTACTTCGTCCACAACCCATGTCTCAGTAAATTGTCTCTCGTCATTGTCGTGAGTACAGTCACCCTGCTCCAATGTGTCGCAACATAGACAGCATAAAATAAACATGAGTTTACCATGGGCCTTTATCGGTAATACCGGATGATAAAGATTAGTAGGCGGTAAAATCGTACATTTTATTAAACCCTCTACCTGGTCTATATTATTGTTGGGACATAATGAATCGCATTCTGTTCCAACAAAAATTTTTGGATGGTCTATCGGATATTTTCCATACTTACATATGTACGGATATAAAGAACAAACATCAACATATTTTATTTTGTCATTGTTTTCAGCTTTCATATATAAATAAGTATTGCCTGTCCGACCACCATATAATGCGTCGCGAGGCTGTATTGGAAGATTATTTAAAAGATTATGGTTTTTTAATTCTTTTTCTATATTTTTGTTTTGTTTTAAATAATTTCTAAATTCACATTCCTAAATACTAACTATACTATAACCTAAATTTTTAATTTTTTCTAATTTAGTCATTGTATTTTCAGACCTAAAATTCATTGTTTGTTTCGTAGTACTATAAATTTCTTTATCGCGGTTAGATCTATAACAAGATGTACACCCGTGCCAAAAACATCCGAAAAATTTAAAAACTAATTTGTCCTGGGCAAACAAACCATCAACTTTTAAATTACCATATAATACAGCCTCCGAACCTCGCCCAGCGTGTTGTATAAGTATTCCGCGCTCATTTTCCTGCATTATTAATCACTGCAATGCGATTTTAGATTGATTATCTTTCAGTCTATAACCATTGAGAGGTATAATGCCTATTGTATTTGGTTTCAAAAATAAACGACGGAATGTCTTATTACATGCTGAAGCAATAGTCACGGCTTCTTGGAATGGACAAACTTTACAATCGTTAATAAAAGTTTCTCGAAATTTCGTACAAGCACGACGCAAAATATCGACATCAGACACACAATACTTCTTTTTTATGTCAAATATTACATCATTTTCTAATTGATGATTATACCAATCCAGAATGTTTTGTCTCACCGAAGAATTCATACTGTCCACATCATAATACTTAACGTCACGTAGAGGACCTACATAATCGTTATTTTCCAAAGTATTGAATAAGTGAGGAAAATATCCTTTTTTAACAGAATCTGATAACCCCATTGCTTTCGGTAAAGCCGATAAAGGCAATGATAAGTAATTTATCGAATCAATAAATCTAATTTTGTGATTAACCTCAATTAATAAAATGTTATTCCCATTTAATAACACTTTTGGTTTTAAATTCAGATTATTGACAAGATATTTTAGAATGAATTGGGCATCAAATGATTTAGCATTATGCGCTATGCATGTCACTGTAGTAAATGAAGTTCGCGGGGCCAAAACATATAAATTTAAATTTTGAACAGGATCGTCTTTAAATATCTGCTGCCGACAACCGTAAGCATGACAAAAATGTTTTAAATCATCTATATTACAACACGTAGAGCACGATTGTTGAATTACGCATAAATTTACTTCATGTTCGTTATGTCTATTTACAATTTTTTCTTGTCGTGTTTCGAAGTCGTAATAAATAAATAAATTTTTATCTTTTGTATTTGATGTATCTGGTGATATATAATATTTATGGCCCGATAATTGGTAACCCTTACAAAGTTTGCAGTAAATTTCACCACACGCGTGATTTTTGTTTTTTTGAATATTATAACCAACAAGTTACAATGGGCTTTAGGTTCCAGCAAAAATTAGGGGGTACGAAAAGTGAACCCCACGAAATCTGCAGGGTTCATATCTTTCATGACGTCATTCAATACCTATTAAATTAAATAATTAAGAATATGTGTGGCGTAATTTGTTATTTCTAAATAATTGTTAGATATCTCGTACCTGTTGAATACTTTCTTGAAACCAGATAATCGGATTCTGTTGTGCCGGTGGGTCGATCATCTGGAATGTTAGACGTCTTCCGATTATTCCAAATCTTTTTATATGATAATTCACATCATTAATTATTTCATAACGTTGGACTGTGCCTCCTCCGTTTTGAATCGTAATTTTTGTTGAGCAAAGAATCAATTTATATACTTACAGTTTTCCTCGTTATTTTCGACGAGTGATGAATCAATCATGTTTTCACAAAATTTCAAAAAAACTATTATAATTTTCTTGACTTTCTAGATTGATGAGCGATGAATCGATTATGTTCTCGCAAATTTAAAAAAAACTATCAAAATTATCTTGAGAATCCATTTTTCTACACTAAGACTGTAACTCTGCACACGTAACCAACAAGATTCAATACAGAACTGTATCTATGTACATAATTAGCCCTGCTATTATAGGGAAAATGTAGAAAATTTTGTTTATTACTAATCCGCCCTGAGGTATTTATTTTAAGTACCTAATGTACAGTTGGAACATTATTTTTAGAAAGTATCTAATGTACAGTATAGACATTTGGAAAACCACGAATACCAAAAATTGTAATTTTAAAGATATTTATTTGTTAATAAAATTGTGTTATAAAAAAAATATATTTTTTTTTTGTTTGGAAAACCATGGATAACAATAATTGTATTTTTTAAGATATTTATTTGTAAATAATACATATTGTGATATAAAAAATATTTTTCGTTTGAAAATACATAATCATTTATATTATTTATCTTCGTGAGGCAAATTCCATAGGTAAAAGCTTCTTCCAATATATGTTTCGAAATTTGTTTTTATCTGGAGGCATACACGACCTATTAAACTGTGTCAATTTTTTTTTACACCAATCTTCATGGAATTTATTTATTGCTCTTTCATCCGCTACAAGGATATCGTTAAAACTTCTAGCATTAAAATAAGCCATGTCGTGTTCTCTTGCTATTTCATCGTCTATGTCAACAGGTTTTTTACAATTCGTTTTATTTCCAGGTCCAAAATAAAAATGATTAGGAAAATTCATTTTAATAATTGTGTTGTTAATACTGGAACTATCTATAGACGACTAAATTATAATAGGTAAGATTGTAATATATATATATATATATATATATATATATATATATATATATATATTCTCTTTTAAACATTGAATAATTAAATTATTATCAGATTTGTAAAGTTAATAAATTCTTATTTTTATCACTAAAATATTTCAATACCTTTAGTTCTATGAGTATTATATTATTGATGTTATTAATATATATTAACATTTCATATCTTTCGTTATTGTTCCCTTGAACAATTGTAATTTTCATCCATATGTATATAAAATTCTTCCATTCCAAAGAATTATTTTTAATATTCTTACCCTGACGGTCGTGTGGAAAGATTTTCACCATGACGTCACTTGACAGCTTTCTAAATATTATCGAAGAAATTTCAAGCACAACATATTCTGACGTCGCTCCGATCGTCTGCTAATTTTCGTTTAAGATAAAAAATAATAAGGTTAGCAAAACATGTTTCTGTTAAATAATATTTTTATTTTCGCTAATCATGAAATCATTTATATATTTTAAGTCTTTTCGTATTTTAAAATGGTAATAAATATATAATTCAATAAAAAGTTCTTTAAAATCGTTATTACTTAATACAATATAATTATATAAACTACAATCTAAAGCTATTTTAAATCTCAACTTATTAACTACTATGTTTTGTAAAAGAATCTTATATGTTTTGTAAATATTTTCATACTTTACTTAAAAAATTTTAACACTATTTGTAATTTTACTTTCTAAGTTACTTAACATCTTTATATTAAACAAATCTAATACTATCGAGCTGTTGCCTGAACTACATGTTAATCGGTTACTATTTGAATACTCGTAGAAAACATCACCGATATTAAACTCGAATATTCTTCCTGCTTGTATATTATGTGTATTACGAAAAGATTGTTTATCTACACTTTTACAAAATTCTAACACTTTTTCATAATCTTTTAAATCAATATATTTTTTGGAGCGCACATCGCTAAATACGCGCACCGTAGATTTGAAATAATCATTGGGATTTAATCCGATCGCCACATATTTACTCAATGATCTGTCGAGAGGGAACATTTTACAAACCAGGAGGCGATCTCTATTATCGCGATAATCGTTGTTGTCCGGTAATGTAATTGGTTCAACTTCTGCAGCGCCAAGGAGTAGATCGAACCGTTCGTCTATAACCAATGTTTCCTCTGCGAAGACTTTTTCCATTTCATCATTATATCCGCTAGTCGTACATTGTTTTATTTCCTCCGACCAACGTTGTCCGCACTTCTCGTCGTAGTCATCGTAGACGTCGACCAGAGTGGAGACCCTTGGTATTTTCATCGGCATCGAAGTCTCCTCCTCTTCACAGAATCTCTTTCTTGCCTCTAGCGCGTTAGGTTGGAAGTAAGCTGTCGGAGATGGTGTCAGCATCTCGGATTCCAGCGATAACAAGAAACTGAGAAAAGATGCGTTTTAGATTCTGAAGATTGCTGTAGATCAATCATATTAATTTCAGATTTACTTACCTGTTGTTTTCAATAGCGGTGTCCTGGTGCAGGTTTTCAAAATTCAGGGTTACAATTGATACACAGTACACAATGTTATCTGTGATTATTTTAGTTACATGATTACTATTTATACGTTTTAAATGAACACAAACATTATTTTCACCGATGAAAATAAATTCTTAAAATATCTGTATAAAATATTTCTTGTTTAAGTAAACAACAATATCTAAAAATATTTCCAAGTGCAGAAAATATTCAAAATACCAATTACCATAATTAACGAAAAATATTTCAAATATATTATTTTTGTTGTTCAAGGCGAAAATCTATTTCTATAACAACAACAAATAACAGGTAAACAATCAAAATTCAATTAACATAATTCACGGAAAATAGACTTTCTAACTAAAATAAGACATAACTGACGTAATTTGTTATTGTTATTGACAACAAACAATTTTCACCAAGGTCGCCCCTAGGGCAACTTTCACTAGGCGACTGCCAAATCTTGTCCCTATACTACTAATATCCATTTCAAGAATAGGTAAAATCTGATTTTATTTTTGTAAAAATCATATAAATATTTCTTTCCGCGCCCGAAATTTACAATTCTTCATCATATTTTAGCTAAAAGGAAACATCGCAACAAGAAAATTGCTATTTTAAGTGTAGTAGGTATTTTAGAATCCAGCCCATGTAGCTTACAATATACAACGTATTCAATAAAATGACAACCGAAAATTGAATGTATATTATCTGATTGGTACCACGTTTTGGTCTCTTTTGCATGTCCAATGCAAAAACCATCCATAGTATAGATCCTAAAGCATGAATATGAATGTTTTATCAAAAATATCCATTTCAAGAATAAGTAAAATCTGAGTTTATTATTGTAAAAAAACATATAAATATTTGCTTCCGCGCCCGAATTTTATATTTCTTCATCATATTTTAGCTAAAAAAAACATTGCAACAAGAAAATTGTAATTTCAAGTGTGGTAGTTATTCTAGAATCCAGCCCATGTAGCTTACAGTATACAACGTATTCATTAAAATGACACCCGAAAATTGAATGTTTATTATCAGATTGGTACCACGTTTTGGTCACTTTTGCATGTCCAATGCTAAAACCAACCATAGTATACATCCTAAAAAATGAATACGAATGTTTTAACAAAAATATCCATTTCAAGAATGGGTAATATCTGACTTTATTTTTGTAAAAAATCATATAAATATTGGCTTCCGCGCCAAAATTCTTTAATTTTTCTTTATATTTTAGCTAAAAGAAAACATTGCAACAAGAAAATTGCTATTTCAAGTGTGGTATGTGTTCTAGAATCCAGCCCATGTAGCTTACAGTATACAACTTATTCATTAAAATGGCACCCGAAAATTGAATGTTTATTATCAGAATGATGTCACGTTTTGGTCACTTTTGCATGTTCAATGCTAAAACCATCCATATTATAGATCCTAAAGCATGAATATGAATGTTATAACAAAAATATCCATTTCAAGAATAAACAAATCTGACTTTATTTTTGTAAAAAATGTTATAAATATTAGCTTTCGCGCCCGAATTTTTTAATTCTTTATCATATTTTAGCTAAAAGAAAACATTGCAACAAGAAAATTGCTATTTCATGTGTGGTAGGTATAAATATTTGCTTCCGCGACGGAATTTTATAATTTTTCATCATATTTTATCCAAAGTATACGTCCAAAAGCATGTTTATGAATGTTTTAACAAAACTATCCATTTCAAGAATAGGTAAAATGTGACTTTATTTCTGTAAAAAATCATATAAATATTTGCTTTCGCGCCGGAATTTTATGATTTTTTATCATAATTTAGGTAAAAGAATACATTGCAACAAGAAAATTGCTATTTCAAGTGTGGTAGGTAGTCTAGAATCCAGCCCATGTAGCTTACAATATACAACGTATTCATCAAAAATAGGTCAAATCTGACTTTATTTTTGTAAAAAATCATATAAATATTTGCTTCCGCGCCCGAATTTTTTCATTTTTTATCATATTTTATCAATAGTATAGGTCCAAAAGCATGTTTATGAATGTTTTAACAAAAATATCCATTTCAAGAATAGGTAAAATGTGACTTTATTTTTGTAAAAAATCATATAAATATTTGCTTCCGCGCCCGAATTTTATGATTTTTCATCATATTTTAGCTAAAAGAAAACATTGCAACAAGAAAATTGCTATTTCAAGTGTGGTAGGTATTCCAGAATCCAGCCCATGTAGCTTACAATATACAACGTATTCATCAAAAATAGGTAAAATCTGACTTTATTTTTGTAAAAAATCATATAAATAATTGCTTCCGCGACCGAATTTTATAATTTTTCATCATATTTTATCCAAAGTATATGTCCAAAAGCATGTTTATGAATGTATATATATATATATATATATATATATATATATATATATATATATATTCAGTCATCCTTCTACCTTCAGGTGTAGGATGTATACATTTTCACTTAATCTTAATTTAATTTACATAATTTAATGTCCAGTAATTTCACATGTGCACTAATTTTGCCCATTGTTTCTTGTCCTTTGCGATTCTTCTTGCTTCTTGCATCGGGATGTTTCTTTTCGTCAGTATCTTCTTTATTACGTTATCCCATGTGTCCTTTGGTCTTCCCCTTCCCCTTTTCGGTGTAACGTTGGTCATCCGCACTTGGCGTACCGGTCTATTTTCGTTCATTCGTATCATGTGTCCCCACCAGGCTAGTTGTCTTGTTTCTATGAAATCTAGTATTGGTTTGCATTGCAGTTCCTCCCTGATGGCTTCATTCCTTACTCTATCTAACGTTGTTACTCCTTTAACTCTTCTTAGATATTTCATCTATATCGCCTGTATTTTACTTTTCGTTATATTTGACAATATCCATGATTCACACCCGTACGTCAATATCGTGTTAAATACCGTCATTTTTGTTTTATTGCTTATTTCTTTTTTTCCTATAAAATTGTGTTTCATTGCGTGATATATTTTTGTCGTTTTAATTATTCTTTCGTTTATGTCATCATCTTGCGTGCCGTTACTATCTATTGTTATGCCTAAATATTGGAATTTATTAACTTGTTCTATTGTTTCACTATTTACTGTTATATTAGCAGTTGTTGGATCGTTAGAGATTACCATTATTTTGGTTTTAGTCGCATTTATTTTCATATTGTATTTCTTTATAATTTCGTTCCAGGTGTTAACATTTTGATGCATTTTTTCCTCGCTGTTTGCCATAATTACTACGTCATCGGCGTAAGCACATATTGATATTTTTACTGGTAGTAGATTTCTATACCCTACATGTATCTTATTGAATTTTTGATCGCACTTCTTTATTATCTCATCCATAAATATCGTAAATAAGACTGGGCTCATTACTCCTCCTTGTCTCAAACCGTTCTTTGATTCGAAGAGCTCGCTTTTCCTATTTTGGCTAATTACGTAGTTCGTGTTTTTGTTATACAGTCCTTTTATAGCATTTAGAAGATTGGTGCTTATATCTTTTCTTTTTAGGATTTTCCACATTATTTCTCTTTGTACTCTGTCAAACGCTTTTTCTAAATCTATGAATGTCATGTATGTTTTTGTGTTAGTGATCTTAGTCTTATGTATTAAGTCCTTAACTGTGAATATATGGTCTTGGCTACTGCGTCCTTTCCTAAATCCACTTTGTACTTCGGACATTGTTGATTCTATTTTGTTTCTTAATCTTTTTTCTAATATTCTTTCAAATACTTTCAGTGTCGTACACAATAACGATATGCCTCTGTAGTTGTTGCATTCTTTAGTGTCTCCTTTCTTGTGTATCGG
>JAQOWZ010000273.1:0-76725 GCA_035578165.1 Stenolophus ochropezus | reverse complement strand
ACGCGCTATCTCAGAGTTTCCGCGCCCAAATTTTATGATTTTTCATCATATTTTATCCATAGTATAGGTCCAAAAGCATGTTTATGAACGTTTTAACAAAAATATCCATTACAAAAATAGGTAAAATCTTACTTTATTTTTGTAAAAAATCATATAAATATTTGCTTCCGCGCCCGAATTTTATGTTTTTTCATCATAATTTAGGAAAATGAAAACATTGCAACATGAAAAATGCTATTTCAAGTGTGGTAGATATTCTAGAATCCAGGCAATGAAGCTTACAATATACAACGTGTTCATCAAAAATAGGTAAAATCTGACTTTATTTTTGTAAAATAATATATAAATATTTGCTTCCGCGCCCGAATTTTATAATTTTTTATCATATTTTATCCATAGTATAGGTCCAAAAGCTTGTTTATGAATGTTTTAACATAAATATCCATTTCAAAAATTGGTAAAATCTGACTTTATTTTTGTAAAAACTCATATAAATATTAGCTTCCGCGCCCGATTTTTATGATTTTTCATCATAATATAGGTAAAAGAAAACATTGCAACAAGAAAATTGCTATTTCAAGTGTGGTAGGTATTATAGAATCCAGCCAATGAAGCTTACAATATACAACGTATTCATCAAAAATAGGTAAAATCTGCCTTTTTTTGTAAAACATCATATAAGTATTTGCTTTCGCGACCGAATTTTATAATTTTTCATCATATTTTATCCACAGTATAGGTCCAAAAGCATGTTTATGAATGTTTTAACAAAAATATCCATTTCAAGAATAGGTAAAATCTGACTTTATTTTTGGAAAAAATCATATAAATATTTGCTTCCGGGCCCGAGTTTTATGATTTTTCATCATAATTTAGGTAAAAGAAAACATTGCAACAAGAAAATTGCTATTTCAAGTGTGGTAGGTATTCTAGAATCCAGCCAATGAAGCTTACAATATACAACGTATTCATCAAAAATAGGTAAAATCTGACTTTATTTTTGTAAAAAATTATATAATTATTTGCTTCCGCGCCCGAATTTTATAATTTTTCAACATATTTTATACATAGTATAGGTCCAAAAGCATGTTTATGAATGTTTTAACAAAAATATCTATTTCAAAAATAGGTCAAATCTGACTTTATTTTTGTAAAAAATTATATAAATATTTGCTTCCGCGCCCGAATTTTATAATTTTTCATCATATTTTATTCATAGTATAGGTCCAAAAGCTTGTTTATGAATGTTTTAACAAAAATATCCATTACAAAAATAGGTAAAATCTTACTTTATTTTTGTAAAAAATCATATAAACATTTGCTTCCGCGCCCGAATTTTATGATTTTTCATCATATTTTAGGTAAAAGAAAACATTGCAACAAGAAAATTGCTATTTAAAGTGTTTTAGGTATTCTACAATCCAGCCCATGTAGCTTACAATATACAACGTATTCATCAAAAATAGGTAAAATCTGCCTTTTTTTGTAAAAAATCATATAAATATTTGCTTCCGCAACCGAATTTTATAATTTTTCATCATATTTTATCTACAGTATAAGTCCAAAAGCATGTTTATGAATGTTTTAACAAAAATATCCATTTCAAGAATAGGTAAAATCTGACTTTATCTTTGTAAAAAATCATATAAATATTTGATTCCGCGCCCGAATTTTATGATTTTTCATTAAATTTTACCTACAAGAAAACATTGCAACAAGAAAATTGCTATTTCAAGTGTGGTAGGTATTCTAGAATCCAGCCAATGAAGCTTACAATATACAACGTATTCATCAAAAATAGATAAAATCTGACTTTTTTTTTGTAAAAAATCATATAAGTATTTGCTTCCGCACCCGAATTTTATAATTTTTCATCATATTTTATCCACAGTATAGGTCCAAAAGCATGTTTATGAATGTTTTCACAAAAATCTGCCTTTATTTTTGTAAAAAATCATATAAATATTTGCTTCCGCGCCCAAATTTTATGATTTTTCACCATAATTTAGGTAAAAGAAAACATTGCAACAAGAAAATTACTATTTCAAGTGTGGTAGTTATTCTGGAATCCAGCTAATGAAGCTTACAATATACAACGTATTTATCAAAAATATGTAAAATCTGACTTTATTTTTGTAAAAAATTATATAAATATTTGCTTCCGCGCCCGAATTTTATAATTTTTCATCATATTTTATCCATAGTATAGGTCCAAAAGCATGTTTATGAACGTTTTAACAAAAATATCCATTTCAAAAATAGGTAAAATCTGTCTTTATTTTTGTAAAAAATCATATAAATATTTACTTCCGCGCCCGAATTTTATGATTTTTCATCATATTTCAGCTAAAAGAAAACATTGCAAAAAGAAAATTGCTATTTCAAGTGTGTTAGATATTCTAAAATCCAGTCCTAGTAGCTTACAATATACAAGGAATTCATCAAAAATAGGTAATTTCTGACTTTATTTTTGTAAAAAATCATATAAATATTTGCTTTCGCGCCCGAATTTTATAATTTTTCATCATATTTTATCCACAGTATAGGTCCAAAAGCATATTTATGAATGTTTTAACAAAAATATCCATTTCAAGAATAGGTAAAATCTGACCTTTTTTTGTAAAAAATCATATAAATATTTGCATCCGCGCCAGAATTTTATAATTTTTCATCATATTTTATCCACAGTATAGGTCCAAAAGCATGTTTATGAATGTTTTAACAAAAATATCCATTTCAAGAATATGTAAAATCTGACATTATTTTTGTAAAAAATCATATAAATATTTGCTTTCGCGCCCGAAATTTATGATTTTTTCATCTTATTTTAGCTAAAAGAAAACATTGCAACAAGAAAATTGCTATTTCAAGTGTATTAGGTATTCTAGAATCCAGCCCATGTAGCTCACAATATACAACGTATTCATCAAAAATAGGTAAAATCTGACTTTATTTTTGTAAAAAATTATATAAATATTTGCTTCCGCGCCCGAATTTTATAATATTTCATAATATTTTATCCATAGTATAGGTCCAAAAGCATGTTTATGAATGTTTTAACAAAAATATTCATTTCAAGAATAGGTAAAATCTGACATTATTTTTTGTAAAGAACTATATAAATATTTGCTTCCGCGCCCGAATTTTATGATTTTTCATCATAATTTAGATAAAAGAAAACATTGCAACAAGAAAATTTCTATTTAAAGTGTGTTAGATATTCTACAATCCAGCCCATGAAGCTTACAATATACAACGTATTCATCAAAAATAGGTATAATCTGCCTTTTTTTTGTAAAAAATCATATAAATATTTGCTTTCGCAAACGAATTTTATAATTTTTTATTTTATTTTATCCACAGTATAAGTCCAAAAGCATGTTTATGAATGTTTTAACAAAAATATCCATTTCAAGATTTGGTAAAATCTGACTTTATTTTTGTAAAAAATCATATAAATATTTGCTTTCGCGCCTGAAATTTATGATTTTTCATCATATTTTAGCTAAAAGAAAACATTACAACAAGAAAATTGCTATTTCAAGTGTGTTAGGTATTCTAGAATACAGCCAATGAAGCTTAAAATATACAACGTATTCATCAAAAATAGGTAAAATCTGACTTTATTTTTGTAAAAAATCCTATAAATATTTGCTTCCGCGCCCGATTTTTATGATTTTTTATCATATTTTAGCTAAAAGAAAACATTGCAAAAAGAAAATTGCTATTTCAACTGTGTTAGGTATTCTAGAATCCAGCCAATGAAGCTTACAATATACAACATATTCATCAAAAATAGGTAAAATCTGACATTTTTATTGATACAAATCATATAAATATTTGCTTCCGCGCCCGAATTTTATAATTTTTCATCATATTTTATCCATAGTATAGGTCCAAAAGCTTGTTTATGAATGTTTAAACATAAATATCCATTTAAAAAATTGGTAAAATCTGACTTTATTTTTGTAAAAAATCCTATAAATATTTGCTTCCGCGCCTGATTTTTATGATTTTTCATCATATTTTAGCTAAAAGAAAACATTGCAAAAGAAAATTGCTATTTCAAGTGTGTTAGGTATTCTAGAATGCAGCCCATGTAGCTTACAATATACAATGTATTCATTAAAAATAGGTAAAATCTTACTTGTTTTTTGTAAAAAATCATATAAATATTTGCTTCCGCGCCCGAATTTTATAATTTTTCATCATATTTTATCCACAGTATAGGTCCAAAAGCATGTATATGAATGTATTAACAAAAATATCCATTTCAAGAATGTGTAAAATCTGACATTATTTTTGTAAAAAATCATATAAATATTTGCTTTCGCGCCCGAAATTTATGATTTTTTATCTTATTTTAGCTAAAAGAAAACATTGCAACAAGAAAATTGCTATTTCAAGTGTATTAGGTATTCTAGAATCCAGCCCATGTAGCTCACAATATACAACGTATTCATCAAAAATAGGTAATATCTGACTTTATTTTTGTAAAAAATTATATAAATATTTGCTTCCGCGCCCGAATTTTATAATATTTTATAATATTTTATCCATAGTATAGGTCCAAAAGCTTGTTTATGAATGTTTTAACAAAAATATCCATTTCAAGAATAGGTAAAATCTGACATTATTTTTGTAAAAAATCATATAAATATTTGCTTCCGCGCCCGAAATTTATGATTTTTCATCATATTTTAGCTAAAAAAAACATTGCAACAAGAAAATTGCTATTTCAAGTGTATTAGGTATTCTAGAATCCAGCCCATGTAGCTTACAATATACAACGTATTCATCAAAAATAGGTAAAATCTGACTTTTTTTTGTAAAAAATCATATAAATATTTGCTTCCGCGCCCGAATTATGTAATTTTTCATCATATTTTATCCTCAGTATAGGTCCAAAAGCATGTTTATGAATGTATTAACAAAAATATTCATTCAAGAATAGTTAAAATCTGACCTTTTTTTGTAAAAAATCATATAAATATTTGCATCCCCGCCAGAATTTTATAATTTTTTCATCATATTTTATCCACAGTATAGGTCCAAAAGCATGTTTATGAATGTTTTAACAAAAATATCCATTTCAAGAATAGGTAAAATCTGCTTTTATTTTTGTAAAAAATCATATAAATATTTGCTTCCGTGTCCGAATTTTTGAGTTTTCATCATGATTTAGGTAAAAGAAAATATTGCAACAAGAAAATTGCTATTTCAAGTGTGGTAGGTATTCTAGAATCCAGCCAATGAAGCTTACAATATACAACATATTCATCAAAAATATGTAAAATCTGACATTTTTATTGATACAAATCATATAAATATTTGCTTCCGCGCCCGAATTTTATAATTTTTCATCATATTTTATCCATAGTATAGGTCCAAAAGCTTGATTATGAATTATTAAACATAAATATCCATTTCAAAAATTGATAAAATCTGACTTTATTTTTGTAAAAAATCCTATAAATATTTGCTTCCGCGCCTGATTTTTATGATTTTTCATCATATTTTAGCTAAAAGAAAACATTGCAAAAAGAAAATTGCTATTTCAAGTGTGTTAGGTATTCTAGAATGCAGCCCATGTAGCTTACAATATACAACGTATTCATTAAAAATAGGTAAAATCTTACTTTTTTTTTGTAAAAAATCATATAAATATTTGCTTCCGCGCCCGAATTTTATAATTTTTCATCATATTTTATCCACAGTATAGGTCCAAAAGCATGTTTATGAATGTATTAACAAAAATATCCATTTCAAGAATATGTAAAATCTGACATTATTTTTGTAAAAAATCATATAAATATTTGCTTTCGCGCCCGAAATTTATGATTTTTCATCTTATTTTCGCTAAAAGAAAACATTGCAACAAGAAAATTGCTATTTCAAGTGTATTAGGTATTCTAGAATCCAGCCCATGTAGCTCACAATATACAACGTATTCATCAAAAATAGGTAAAATCTGACTTTATTTTTGTAAAAAATTATATAAATATTTGCTTCCGCGCCCGAATTTTATAATATTTCATAATATTTTATCCATAGTATAGGTCCAAAAGCATGTTTATGAATGTTTTAACAAAAATATCCATTTCAAGAATAGGGTAAAATCTGACATTATTTTTGTAAAAAATTATATAAATATTTGCTTCCGCGCCCGAATTTTATGATTTTTCATCATAATTTAGATAAAAGAAAACATTGCAACAAGAAAATTTCTATTTAAAGTGTGTTAGGTATTCTACAATCCAGCCCATGAAGCTTACAATATACAACGTATTCATCAAAAATAGGTATAATCTGCCTTTATTTTGTAAAAAAATATATAATTATTTGCTTTCGCGACCGAATTTTATAATTTTTTATTATATTTTATCCAAAGTATAAGTACAAAAGCATGTTTATGAATGTTTTAACAAAAATATCCATTTCAAGAATTTGTAAAATCTGACTTTATTTTTGTAAAAAATCATATAAATATTTGCTTTCGCGCCCGAAATTTATGATTTTTCATCATATTTTAGCTAAAAGAAAACATTGCAACAAGAAAATTGCTATTTTAAGAGTATTAGGTATTCTAGAATCCAGCCCATGTAGCTCACAATATACAACGTATTCATCAAATATAGGTAAAATCTGAGTTTATTTTTATTAAAAATTATATAAATATTTGCTTTCGCGCCCGAAATTTATGATTTTTCATCATATTTTAGCTAAAAGAAAACATTGCAACAAGAAAATTGCTATTTCAAGTGTATTAGGTATTCTAGAATCCAGCCTATGTAGCTTACAATATACAACGTATTCATCAAAAATAGGTAAAATCTGCCTTTTTTTTGTAAAAAATCATATAAATATTTGCTTTCGCGACCGAATTTTATAAGTTTTCATCATATTTTATCCACAGTATAGGTCCAAAAGAATGTTTATTAATGTTTTAACAAAAATATCCATTTCAAGAATTGGTAAAATCTGACTTTATTTTTGTTAAAAATCATATAAATATTTGCTTCCGCGGCCCGAATTTTATGATTTTTCATCATATTTTAGCTAAAAGAAAACATTACAACAAGAAAATTGCTATTTCAAGTGTGTTAGGTATTCTAGAATCCAGCCAATGAAGCTTAAAATATACAACGTATTCATCAAAAATATGTAAAATCTGACTTTATTTTTGTAAAAAATCCTATAAATATTTGCTTCCGCGCCCGATTTTTATGATTTTTCATCATATTTTAGCTAAAAGAAAGCATTGCAAAAAGAAAATTGCTATTTCAAGTGTGTTAGGTATTCTAGAATCCAGCCAATGAAGCTTACAATATACAACATATTCATCAAAAATAGGTAAAATCTGACATTTTTATTGATACAAATCATATAAATATTTGCTTCCGCGCCCGAATTTTATAATTTTTCATCATATTTTTATCCATAGTATAGGTCCAAAAGCTTGTTTATGAATGTTTAAACATAAATATCCATTTAAAAAATTAGTAAAATCTGACTTTATCATTGTAAAAAATCCTATAAATATTTGCTTCCGCGCCTGATTTTTATGATTTTTCATCATATTTTAGCTAAAAGAAAACATTGCAAAAGAAAATTGCTATTTCAAGTGTGTTAGGTATTCTATAATGCAGCCCATGTAGCTTACAATATACAACGTATTCATTAAAAATAGGTAAAATCTTACTTTTTTTTTGTAAAAAATCATATAAATATTTGCTTCCGCGCCCGAATTTTATAATTTTTCATCATATTTTATCCACAGTATAGGTCCAAAAGCATGTTTATGAATGTATTAACAAAAATATCCATTTCAAGAATATGTAAAATCTGACATTATTTTTGTAAAAAATCCTATAAATGTTTGCTTCCGCGCCTGATTTTTATGATTTTTCATCATATTTTAGCTAAAAGAAAACATTGCAAAAGAAAATTGCTATTTCAAGTGTGTTAGGTATTCTAGTATGCAGCCCATGTAGCTTACAATATACAAAGTATTCATTAAAAATAGGTAAAGTCTTACTTTTTTTTTGTAAAAAATCATATAAATATTTGCTTCCGCGCCCGAATTTTATAATTTTTCATCATATTTTATCCAAAGTATAGGTCCAAAAGCATGTTTATGAATGTATTAACAAAAATATCCATTTCAAGAATATGTAAAATCTGACATTATTTTTGTAAAAAATCATATAAATATTTGCTTTCACGCCCGAAATTTATGATTTTTCATCTCATTTTAGCTAAAAGAAAACATTGCAACAAGTAAATTGCTATTTAAAGTGTATTAGGTATTCTAGAATCCAGCCCATGTAGCTCACAATATACAACGTATTCATCAAAAATAGGTAAAATCTGACTTTATTTTTGTAAAAAATTACATAAATATTTGCTTCCCGCGCCCGATTTTTATAATATTTCATAATATTTTATCCACAGTATAGGTCCAAAAGCATGTTTATGAATGTATTAACAAGAATATCCATTCAAGAATAGTTAAAATCTGACCTTTTTTTGTAAAAAATCATATAAATATTTGCATCCGCGCCAGAATTTTATAATTTTTCATCATATTTTATCCACAGTATAGGTCCAAAAGCATGTTTATGAATGTTTTAACAAAAATATCCATTTCAAGAATAGGTAAAATCTGCCTTTATTTTTGTAAAAAATCATATAAATATTTGCTTCCGTGTCCGATTTTTATGATTTTTCATCATATTTTAGCTAAAAGAAAACATTGCAGAAAGAAAATTGCTATTTCAAGTGTGTTAGGTATTCTAGAATGCAGCCCATGTAGCCTTACAATATACAACGTATTCATTAAAAATAGGTAAAATCTTATTTTTTTTTTGTAAAAAATCATATAAATATTTGCTTCCGCGCCCGAATTTTATAATTTTTCATCATATTTTATCCACAGTATAGGTCCAAAAGCATGTTTATGAATGTATTAACAAAAATATTCATTTCAAGAATATGTAAAATCTGACATTATTTTTGTAAAAAATCATATAAATATTTGCTTTCGCGCCCGAAATTTATGATTTTTCATCTTATTTTAGCTAAAAGAAAACATTGCAACAAGAAAATTGCTATTTACTCTGAGATAGCGCGTCTAGAATCCAGCCCATGTAGCTCACAATATACAACGTATTCATCAAAAATAGGTAAAATCTGACTTTATTTTTGTAAAAAATTATATAAATATTTGCTTCCGCGCCCGAATTTTATAATATTTCATAATATTTTATCCATAGTATAGGTCCAAAAGCATGTTTATGAATGTTTTAACAAAAATATCCATTTCAAGAATAGGTAAAATCTGACATTTTTTTGTAAAAAATTATATAAATATTTGCTTCCGCGCCCGAATTTTATGATTTTTCATTATAATTTAGATAAAAGAAAACATTGCAACAAGAAAATTTCTATTTAAAGTGTGTTAGGTATTCTACAATCCAGCCCATGAAGCTTACAATATACAACGTATTCATCAAAAATAGGTATAAACTGCCTTTTTTTGTAAAAAATCATATAAATATTTGCTTTCGCGACCGAATTTTATAATTTTTTATTATATTTTATCCACAGTATAAGTCCAAAAGCATGTTTATGAATGTTTTAACAAAAATATCCATTTCAAGAATTGGTAAAATCTGACTTTATTTTTGTAAAAAATCATATAAATATTTGCTTTCGCGCCCGAAATTTATGATTTTTCATCATATTTTAGCTAAAAGAAAACATTGCAACAAGAAAATTGCTATTTTAAGAGTATTAGGTATTCTAGAATCCAGCCCATGTAGCTCACAATATAATACGTATTCATCAAATATAGGTAAAATCTGACTTTATTTTTGTTAAAAATTATGTAAATAATTGCTTCCGCGCCCGAATTTTATAATTTTTCATCATTTTTTATCGATAGTATAGGTCCAAAAGCATGTTTATGAATTTTTTAACAAAAATATCCATTTCAAGAATATGTAAAAATCTGACTTTCTTTTTGTAAAAAATCATATAAATATTTGCTTCCGCGCCCGAAATTTATGATTTTTCATCATATTTTAGCTAAAAGAAAACATTGCAACAAGAAAATTGCTATTTCAAGTGTATTAGGTATTCTAGAATCCAACCTATGTAGCTTACAATATACAACGTATTCATCAAAAATAGGTAAAATCTGCCTTTTTTTTTGTAAAAAATCATATAAATATTTGTTTTTCGCGACCGAATTTTATAAGTTTTCATCATATTTTATCCACAGTATAGGTCCAAAAGCATGTTTATTAATGTTTTAACAAAAATATCCATTTCAAAAATTGGTAAAATCTGACTTTATTTTTGTTAAAAAATCATATAAATATTTGCTTCCGCGGCCGAATTTTATGATTTTCCATCATATTTTAGCTAAAAGAAACCATTAGAACAAGAAAATTGCTATTTCAAGTGTGTTAGGTATTCTAGAATCCAACCAATGAAGCTTAAAATATACAACGTATTCATCAAAAATATGTAAAATCTGACTTTATTTTAGTAAAAAATCCTATAAATATTTGCATCCGCGCCAGAATTTTATAATTTTTCATCATATTTTATCCACAGTATAGGTCCAAAAGCATGTTTATGAATGTTTTAACAAAAATATCCATTTCAAGAATAGGTAAAATCTGCCTTTATTTTTGTAAAAAATCATATAAATATTTGCTTCCGTGTCCGATTTTTATGATTTTTCATCATATTTTAGCTAAAAGAAAACATTGCAGAAAGAAAATTGCTATTTCAAGTGTGTTAGGTATTCTAGAATGCAGCCCATGTAGCCTTACAATATACAACGTATTCATTAAAAATAGGTAAAATCTTATTTTTTTTTTGTAAAAAATCATATAAATATTTGCTTCCGCGCCCGAATTTTATAATTTTTCATCATATTTTATCCACAGTATAGGTCCAAAAGCATGTTTATGAATGTATTAACAAAAATATTCATTTCAAGAATATGTAAAATCTGACATTATTTTTGTAAAAAATCATATAAATATTTGCTTTCGCGCCCGAAATTTATGATTTTTCATCTTATTTTAGCTAAAAGAAAACATTGCAACAAGAAAATTGCTATTTCAAGTGTATTAGGTATTCTAGAATCCAGCCCATGTAGCTCACAATATACAACGTATTCATCAAAAATAGGTAAAATCTGACTTTATTTTTGTAAAAAATTATATAAATATTTGCTTCCGCGCCCGAATTTTATAATATTTCATAATATTTTATCCATAGTATAGGTCCAAAAGCATGTTTATGAATGTTTTAACAAAAATATCCATTTCAAGAATAGGTAAAATCTGACATTATTTTTGTAAAAAATTATATAAATATTTGCTTCCGCGCCCGAATTTTATGATTTTTCATTATAATTTAGATAAAAGAAAACATTGCAACAAGAAAATTTCTATTTAAAGTGTGTTAGGTATTCTACAATCCAGCCCATGAAGCTTACAATATACAACGTATTCATCAAAAATAGGTATAAACTGCCTTTTTTTTGTAAAAAATCATATAAATATTTGCTTTCGCGACCGAATTTTATAATTTTTTATTATATTTTATCCACAGTATAAGTCCAAAAGCATGTTTATGAATGTTTTAACAAAAATATCCATTTCAAGAATTGGTAAAATCTGACTTTATTTTTGTAAAAAATCATATAAATATTTGCTTTCGCGCCCGAAATTTATGATTTTTCATCATATTTTAGCTAAAAGAAAACATTGCAACAAGAAAATTGCTATTTTAAGAGTATTAGGTATTCTAGAATCCAGCCCATGTAGCTCACAATATAAAACGTATTCATCAAATATAGGTAAAATCTGACTTTATTTTTTGTTAAAAATTATGTAAATAATTGCTTCCGCGCCCGAATTTTATAATTTTTCATCATTTTTTATCGATAGTATAGGTCCAAAAGCATGTTTATGAATTTTTTAACAAAAATATCCATTTCAAGAATATGTAAAATCTGACTTTCTTTTTGTAAAAAATCATATAAATATTTGCTTCCGCGCCCGAAATTTATGATTTTTCATCATATTTTAGCTAAAAGAAAACATTGCAACAAGAAAATTGCTATTTCAAGTGTATTAGGTATTCTAGAATCCAGCCTATGTAGCTTACAATATACAACGTATTCATCAAAAATAGGTAAAATCTGCCTTTTTTTTGTAAAAAATCATATAAATATTTGTTTTCCGCGACCGAATTTTATAAGTTTTCATCATATTTTATCCACAGTATAGGTCCAAAAGCATGTTTATTAATGTTTTAACAAAAATATCCATTTCAAAAATTGGTAAAATCTGACTTTATTTTTGTTAAAAATCATATAAATATTTGCTTCCGCGGCCGAATTTTATGATTTTCCATCATATTTTAGCTAAAAGAAACCATTAGAACAAGAAAATTGCTATTTCAAGTGTGTTAGGTATTCTAGAATCCAACCAATGAAGCTTAAAATATACAACGTATTCATCAAAAATATGTAAAATCTGACTTTATTTTAGTAAAAAATCCTATAAATATTTGCATCCGCGCCAGAATTTTATAATTTTTCATCATATTTTATCCACAGTATAGGTCCAAAAGCATGTTTATGAATGTTTTAACAAAAATATCCATTTCAAGAATAGGTAAAATCTGCCTTTATTTTTGTAAAAAATCATATAAATATTTGCTTCCGTGTCCGATTTTTATGATTTTTCATCATATTTTAGCTAAAAGAAAACATTGCAGAAAGAAAATTGCTATTTCAAGTGTGTTAGGTATTCTAGAATGCAGCCCATGTAGCCTTACAATATACAACGTATTCATTAAAAATAGGTAAAATCTTATTTTTTTTTTGTAAAAAATCATATAAATATTTGCTTCCGCGCCCGAATTTTATAATTTTTCATCATATTTTATCCACAGTATAGGTCCAAAAGCATGTTTATGAATGTATTAACAAAAATATTCATTTCAAGAATATGTAAAATCTGACATTATTTTTGTAAAAAATCATATAAATATTTGCTTTCGCGCCCGAAATTTATGATTTTTCATCTTATTTTAGCTAAAAGAAAACATTGCAACAAGAAAATTGCTATTTCAAGTGTATTAGGTATTCTAGAATCCAGCCCATGTAGCTCACAATATACAACGTATTCATCAAAAATAGGTAAAAATCTGACTTTATTTTTGTAAAAAATTATATAAATATTTGCTTCCGCGCCCGAATTTTATAATATTTCATAATATTTTATCCATAGTATAGGTCCAAAAGCATGTTTATGAATGTTTTAACAAAAATATCCATTTCAAGAATAGGTAAAATCTGACATTATTTTTGTAAAAAATTATATAAATATTTGCTTCCGCGCCCGAATTTTATGATTTTTCATTATAATTTAGATAAAAGAAAACATTGCAACAAGAAAATTTCTATTTAAAGTGTGTTAGGTATTCTACAATCCAGCCCATGAAGCTTACAATATACAACGTATTCATCAAAAATAGGTATAAACTGCCTTTTTTTGTAAAAAATCATATAAATATTTGCTTTCGCGACCGAATTTTATAATTTTTTATTATATTTTATCCACAGTATAAGTCCAAAAGCATGTTTATGAATGTTTTAACAAAAATATCCATTTCAAGAATTGGTAAAATCTGACTTTATTTTTGTAAAAAATCATATAAATATTTGCTTTCGCGCCCGAAATTCATGATTTTTCATCATATTTTAGCTAAAAGAAAACATTGCAACAAGAAAATTGCTATTTTAAGAGTATTAGGTATTCTAGAATCCAGCCCATGTAGCTCACAATATAAAACGTATTCATCAAATATAGGTAAAATCTGACTTTATTTTTGTTAAAAATTATGTAAATAATTGCTTCCGCGCCCGAATTTTATAATTTTTCATCATTTTTTATCGATAGTATAGGTCCAAAAGCATGTTTATGAATTTTTTAACAAAAATATCCATTTCAAGAATATGTAAAATCTGACTTTCTTTTTGTAAAAAAATCATATAAATATTTGCTTCCGCGCCCGAAATTTATGATTTTTCATCATATTTTAGCTAAAAGAAAACATTGCAACAAGAAAATTGCTATTTCAAGTGTATTAGGTATTCTAGAATCCAGCTTATGTAGCTTACAATATACAACGTATTCATCAAAAATAGGTAAAATCTGCCTTTTTTTTGTAAAAAATCATATAAATATTTGTTTTCGCGACCGAATTTTATAAGTTTTCATCATATTTTATCCACAGTATAGGTCCAAAAGCATGTTTATTAATGTTTTAACAAAAATATCCATTTCAAAAATTGGTAAAATCTGACTTTATTTTTGTTAAAAATCATATAAATATTTGCTTCCGCGGCCGAATTTTATGATTTTCCATCATATTTTAGCTAAAAGAAACCATTAGAACAAGAAAATTGCTATTTCAAGTGTGTTAGGTATTCTAGAATCCAACCAATGAAGCTTAAAATATACAACGTATTCATCAAAAATATGTAAAATCTGACTTTATTTTAGTAAAAAATCCTATAAATATTTGCTTCCGCGCCCGATTTTTATTATTTTTCATCATATTTTAGCTAAAAGAAAACATTGCAAAAAGAAAATTGCTATTTCAAGTGTGTTAGGTATTCTAGAATCCAGCCAATGAAGCTTACAATATACAACATATTCATCAAAAATAGGTAAAATCTGACATTTTTATTGATACAAATCATATAAATATTTGCTTTCGCGCCCGAATTTTATAATTTTTCATCATATTTTATCCATAGTATAGGTCCAAAAGCTTGTTTAAGAATGTTTAAACATAAATATCCATTTAAAAAATTGGTAAAATCTGACTTTATTTTTGTAAAAAATCCTATAAATATTTGCTTCCGCGCCTGATTTTTATGATTTTTTATCATATTTTAGCTAAAAGAAAACATTGCAAAAGAAAATTGCTATTTCAAGTGTGTTAGGTATTCTAGAATGCAGCCCATGTAGCTTACAATATACAACGTATTCATTAAAAATAGGTAAAATCTTACTTTTTTTTTGTAAAAAATCATATAAATATTTGCTTCCGCGCCCGAATTTTATAATTTTTCATCATATTTTATCCACAGTATAGGTCCAAAAGCATGTTTATGAATGTATTAACAAAAATATCCATTTCAAGAATATGTAAAATCTGACATTATTTTTGTAAAAAATCCTATAAATATTTGCTTCCGCGCCTGATTTTTATGATTTTTCATCATATTTTAGCTAAAAGAAAACATTGCAAAAGAAAATTGCTATTTCAAGTGTGTTAGGTATTCTAGAATGCAGCCCATGTAGCTTACAATATACAACGTATTCATTAAAAATAGGTAAAATCTTACTTTTTTTTTTGTAAAAAATCATATAAATATTTGCTTCCGCGCCCGAATTTTATAATTTTTCATCATATTTTATCCACAGTATAAAGGTCAACTCAGAGTTGTTTAGACCTCTGGCCTGGTTTTACATGTTGAGTAATCTAAACACTCTGTTACTGATGATGACAACTTAGTTGTCGAAACATATGTATATGTAAAATTTATTTTAAGGTTAGGGGTAATTTATATTATTTCATATAATAACCTTAGACTCCATTCAATTATTAATTTTTAAAACATTGCAACAAGAAAATTTCTATTTAAAGTGTGTTAGGTATTCTACAATCCAGCCCATGAAGCTTACAATATACAACATATTCATCCAAAATAGGTATAATCTGCCTTTTTTTTGTACAAAATCATATAAATATTTGCTTTCGCGACCGAATTTTATAATTTTTTATTATATTTTATCCACAGTATAAGTCCAAAAGCATGTTTATGAATGTTTTAACAAAAATATCTATTTCAAGAATTGGTAAAATCTGACTTTATTTTGGTAAAAAATTATATAAATATTTGCTTTCGCGCCCGAAATTTATAATTTTTCTTCATATTTTAGCTAAAAGAAAACATTGCAACAAGAAAATTGCTATTTTAAGAGTATTAGGTATTCTAGAATCCAGCCCATGTAGCTCACAATATACAACGTATTCATCAAATATAGGTAAAATCTGACTTTATTATTGTTAAAAATTATATAAATATTTGCTTCCGCGCCCGAATTTTATAATTTTTCATCATATTTTATCCGTAGTATAGGTCCAAAAGCATGTTTATGAATTTTTTAACAAAAATATCCATTTCAAGAATATGTAAAATCTGACTTTATTTTTGTAAAAAATCATATAAATATTTGCTTCCGCGCCCGAAATTTATGATTTTTCATCATATTTTAGCTAAAAGAAAACATTGCAACAAGAAAATTGCTATTTCAAGTGTATTAGGTATTCTAGAATCCAGCTCATGTAGCTTACAATATACAACGTATTCATCAAAAATAGGTAAAATCTGACTTTTTTTGTAAAAAATCATATAAATATTCGCTTCCGCGCCCGAATTTTATAATTTTTCATCATATTTTATCCACAGTATAGGTCCAAAAGCCTGTTTGTAAATGTTTTAACAAAAATATCCATTTCAAGAATAGGTAAAATCTGCCTTTATTTTTGTAAAAAATCATATAAATATTTGCTTCCGGGCCCGAATTTTATGATTTTTTATCATAATTTAGGTAAAAGAAAACAATGCAACAAGAAGATTGCTATTTCAAGTGTGGTAGGTATTCTACAATCCAGCCAATGAAGCTTACAATATACAACGTATTCATCAAAAATAGGTAAAATCTGACTTTATTTTTGTAAAATATTATATAAATATTTACTTCCGCGCACGAATTTTATAATTTTTCATCATATTTTATCCATAGTATAGGTCTAAAAGCATGTTTATAAATGTTTTAACAAAATTATCCATTTCAAGAATAGGTAAAATCTGACATTATTTTTGTAAAAAATCATATAAATATTTGCTTCCGCGCCCGAATTTTATGATTTTTTATCATAATTTAGGTAAAAGAAAACAATGCAACAAGAAGATTGCTATTTCAAGTGTGGTAGGTATTCTACAATCCAGCCAATGAAGCTTACAATATACAACGTATTCATCAAAAATAGGTAAAATCTGACTTTATTTTTGTAAAATATTATATAAATATTTGCTTCCGCGCCCGAATTTTATAATTTTTCATCATATTTTATCCATAGTATAGGTCTAAAAGCATGTTTATAAATGTTTTAACAAAATTATCCATTTCAAGAATAGGTAAAATCTGACATTATTTTTGTAAAAAATCATATAAATATTTACTTCCGCGCCCGAATTTTATGATTTTTCATCATAATTTAGATAAAAGAAAACATTGCAAGAAATAATATAAATTACCCCTAACCTTAAAATAAATTTTACATATACATATGTTTCGACAACTAAGTTGTCATCATCAGTAACAGAGTGTTTAGATTACTCAACATGTAAAACCAGGCCAGAGGTCTAAACAACTCAGAGTTAGTTAGGACCCCAAACAAATTCGTTCACTTCGCTTTGAGAACCAGCTTCCATAGACACTAAACGGTAGACATTTATAATGTTATTAAATACTATTAAAACAACAACGATTTGATTATGGTTACTATAGTAATAAAATGTCATGTTTCCATAGTAACAATATGTGTCAAATTTGATAGCAGTTGTCATATGTGACAATGACAGTAATTGTCATGGTAATAGAGTTATTAAATAATTACCTTTAATGCAATGGGATTTCACCTCGGAATCTATATATCTTGTAACTAATAAAAGTATTATAATATATTATTTTTATACTTACTTTTCAGTTGCATACGCTCTGTAATTTTAAATGATTTTGTTCATTGAAACAAACAATTTCATTTTAAACATTATATTTTATAAATGGTATTTTATGTATGGAACATAATATGTTATTTGTACAAAATTGATAAGACATTATTGTTAACAATATTATTATTACATTTGTTATATAGTAAAAATGAAATATTTTTAGAAAATTTAAATATTATTTTATTATCTATTTATTGTATGATGGTAAAGTTGTAATTAATAATTCTTTAAAGTTTCACAGAATACATCATAATTGTAACGAATTATCCATATATCTTTTTTTAATTTCGCTGATTTGAATTATTTATAATCCATGCATCATACACATACAAATATATTTTGTGTGTTTTCCATGCCAATTTGAGTTTCAGATAGGTAATGTTTAGTAAAAACCTTCTATATACTCAATATATGGTTTTCGTTGACTTTGATGATGGTATGAGTTGATCAGTTTTCATTTAATTTTTGTTACTAAAAGATGAATTCTGTGATAATGTAATTGACATTAATGTTAAAATTATATTGATATGAGTTTTTGAGTTAAATATTTATAAAAATATTTCATTGCATCATTTTGTCATATATATATATATATATATATATATATATATATATATATATATATATATATATATATATATAAGTTACATCACCATCCCAAGTCGAATCCTGCATAGGTTGCAGATCTCACGCCGCAACCCTACACTACTTTATACAAATGTTATATAAGCATGTTAAACTTAGTTTTCAGTTAGTCTTGTTGTATTCACTTAGAATTGTAGCATCTAACAGATGCATTTGTAATAAATAAATTTTTAAAAACTCAACGGCAATCTTTGAAATTATAAGTGGCGCAGTCGGTAGGATTGCCGTTACGATATTAGCGAATATAATATCGGTTCACTTCGTGATTTATTCGGCAAAACCATCATTTTCGTCGTTGAACAATTGTGCCAGCCCGAGCCCAGCTGAGAGGACATCAGCAGTCGTTCCAGCCGCTGAACGGACATCAGCAGCACAAGGACCAGACGAGAGGGCAGAGCGATCCTCACGATTCCAACCTACTACAGAGGACCAATGTACTGGATTCTACTGTGAGTACATGTCGCTGAGAGGCACTATTATTTATTCTAGTAACGAAAGTTCTGGAAATTCAAGTGATTCTGACTCCGATTTTGAAACTCAAGGTCGTATTTCAAAGTTTACCCCAACACAAAATATTTTAAGACAACCAGTCTTAAACCCACAAAGACCAAAAATGGCAGAACTACGTAAAGAATATTTAGACATGGTACCAGAGTTTCACGGTCAACGTGAACTCCTACCACGATTTATTGAAATAGCAGAAAAATTAGTCACTAAATTCTTTAATCAACAAAATCCAAATGATTTTCAGAACGAATATCTGATGCTTAGTATCTATTCAAAAATAAAAGGCGAAGCCGCCATTAACGTTGCTGCATGTTCAATAAAACTTGGAGTGACTTAAAAAATGCGCTCATCAATACATACGCAGATAAGCGCGATCTTTGTACACTAAATATAGAACTCACCGAGACCAAACAGAGACAAAACGAATAAGTTTTCGATTATCATAATAGAGTGTTACACCTACTAAATCACATTAATTCCTATATTGTTACTCAAAAACCCGAAGCCGAACAGGCAGCATTAACAAAATATTTTAAAGACTATGCTCTCAGGATTTTATTAAGAGGATTACGAGAACCCATAGGCCAGTTAATGCGTACAAAAGATCCTAAAGATCTAAATATGGCTTTGAATATGCTCACCAACGATTTCCAACATGAGAAACCAATTTTTTCGCCCAAAACACAGACAGTGACTAAACCAAATAATAATATTCAAAATTTTGCACAAAAACAACAACCTCACCACAATACTAATAATTATCAAAGAAACTTAACACCTAATTCATTCCCTAAAATAACCTACCAATCACGACCGCAACCAAATTTTAATCAGTCACTTAACAGACCCACATATTCGCAAAATAAACCCGTAAATAACCAAAGATACGAGCCAACGCCTATGAGTATAAGTACTAGAAACTCAAGCCAGTTTCGATCAGGGCCGTCTCAATATTTTTCTAAAACCACCGCAAGAAACGAATTATTTAATATCGACGAGAACGAACCCGAAATCTATCAAGAACCTAACGAACAAAATTATGATCACTCGGAAGAAACCCCTGAACAAAATTTTGAAAATAATTTTTTAGAAGACAGAGCCTCGGAGACGGAACAAGATATTTACGAAATCTCGAGCTAATGAATTTAACAAACCAAAGTAAACTGCCATATATTGTACTACCCGAACACAACCTTAAAGTATTAATAGATACCGGGAGTACAAGATCCTTTATTAATCCCAACATTGCATACAAATATTATAAAAACTCGATTATCACAGACCCATTTAAAATATCCACCGCACATGGTACATCTATCGAAAAACACAGCACATATGTGCCAATTTCAAAATTATTTAATGTTCCTAAAAATGTTAGTTTAAAATATCACATTTTTAATTTCCATAAAGAATTCTACTTGTTACTCGACCTAGACAATCTCAAAATACTAAAAGTAATAATCGACCTAAATCAAAATTTAATTATAACTCCGACATGCAAAATCAAAATGTATCACAAACATATTGCCAATAAAATTAATGCAAATAATATTTCATCAGATAACGCTATAATAATTGCACCAAAATCAGAAAAAAATGTTAAACTACGAGTTTCACAAAAACACGGGACTATCGTGATACCTGAACACCACACCGATAAAATTATCATTCCAGAATGCGTAACGTCAGCAGAAAACTATCAAGCGTTCTGTACTATCACTAACGTTACAAATAAAGAAATCACTTTTAAACAAAATAAACCATTTATAGTAGAAAAAATCGAAAATTACGAAATGAATACTTGTCCAAATTTGAATTTTATTAATTCGGAAAAAATTAAATTCGATATTTCAAAAATACGTACAGAACATATGAATGATGAAGAGAGATCAGAAATTTCCAAATTAATTCAAAATTATTCACAAATATTTCATCTAGATAACACGCCACTAACTTTCACAAATCAGATCAAACACGATATAAAAACAAAAGATGAAGTTCCCATTTATACCAAATCGTATAAATATCCGGAGATTCATAAAGCTGAAGTTCGCATTCAAACACAAAAAATGCTGGATCAAGGTATTATCAGACCATCTTGCTCGCCTTGGTCATCACCCATTTGGATTGTACCCAAAAAAATTGATGCCTCGGGACAAAAAAAATGGCAAATAGTTATCGACTACAGAAAGCTCAATGACAAAACTATAGACGACAAATACCCCCTACCAAATATCAGTGACCTACTTGACTAACTCGGACGTTGCCACTATTTTTCAACACTAGATTTGGCTTCCGGTTTTCACCAAATAGAAATGGACGAAAACGACATACAGAAAACCGCGTTTAACACCGAGGACGGACATTACGAGTTTACCCGTATGCCATTCGGACTCAAAAACGCCCCCGCGACATTTCAACGCGTGATGGACAACGTTTTACGAGGACTAAACAATGACAAGTGCTTGGTATATCTGGACGACATAATCATTTTTAGCACTAGCCTTCAGGAACACATTAATAATTTGCAATTAGTATTCGACAGATTAGAAAAATCTAATTTCAAAATTCAATTGGATAAATGTGAATTTTTGCGGAAAGAAGTATCCTATTTAGGCCATATAGTAACTGCGGACGGTGTTAAACCAAACCCAGACAAAATTACCGCGATTAAAAATTACCCTATCCCAAAAACTACAAAACAAATAAAAGGATTTTTAGGACTATTGGGATACTATAGAAAATTCATTCAGGACTTTGCCAAAATTACTAAACCATTCACAAAATGTTTGAAGAAGGATGCTCTTATAGACATAAACGATCCAGAATATATTAAATGCTTTGAGACGTGTAAAAACTTATTAACTAACGAGCCCCTCTTACAATACCCGGACTTTACTAAACCATTTAATCTTACTTGTGATGCCAGCGACCTAGCGATAGGTGCTGTCCTATCTCAAGGCAGCATAGGCAACGACCTGCCCGTTGCTTACGCCAGCAGAACTCTCAATGACACGGAATGCAACTACTCTACTATAGAAAAAGAGTTGTTATCCATTATATGGGCAACTCAATATTTTCGACCCTACTTATTTGGCCGCAAATTTAAAATATACACAGACCATAAACCCCTGCAATGGCTATTTTCCCTAAAACAGTGCAGCCAAAAGTTAATTAGATGGAGACTGAAGCTCGAAGAATTCGATTATGAAATCATATACAAAAAGGGCAAATTGAATACCAATGCCGACGCCTTAAGCCGCATTCCCCAAAATCAAAGTGACAAAATTATTATAGAAAACCTCACAGATCCTTTAGCATTGTATCAAAATTATTTGAACACTAAAATCAATAAAGATAACCAAAATAACATATACAATAATAATATTTTTGAAGTAGAAGGCGATTTATTCGAAGCACCGCGCACAAGCAGCCTAGCACATTGCGTTAGTCGAGATTTGCATATGTCAGCAGGTATTGCAAGAGAATTCAAAAATAAGTTTAATCATGTCGAGAATTTACGTAAACAAAATCCCAAGCTTCACTCTTTAGTCTATTTAAAAGATAAACTCCGTTATATTATATACCTCATAACTAAAGAACGTTACTTTAATACTCCCACAGAACAAGACTTATTCTACACACTTCTAAATTTTAAAAATTTTTGTTTGAAAAATAACATAAAAGATTTGAGTATACCAAAAATTGCATGCGGATTAGACAGACAAGACTGGACTGTCGTCAAAAATATGTTACAATTCATTTTTAACGATACAGATATACTTATTACAGTTTTTAAACATGAAAATAAACCACCTACCCTCGACCTAAACATAAACGACTCAAACAAAATAGACGATCTTACAAAATATATTGAGCAATTCCATAAAGATCTAGACAACCGTATAAAAGAAATCGATAGCCAATCTCTCATAGTAGAAATCGGCGACAAAGAAAACGATAATCACAGCGAAAGCGACGTCACGGTACACACTAGTCACGAAAATCCTATCATAGGCATCCCCATCGTCGACTACCCAGTTAATTACGGTCAGAACCAAATATTTATATCAGAAGTAGAACATAGTCCTACTAGTCCTAAACTAACAAAAATTCACGATAAAAAGCAAAAAATCTTTATACAATTTTCAAAAAACAATTACGAAAAAGAAATGATAAACTTCATAAAAGAATTCATCGTCCCCAATGTGAAATATCACATATATTTCGAAAACGACCTCTACATAAAACTCACTAATGTTTTACAAAATTACTTTAAAAATTCGAAAATAAATATGATAAAATGTACTAAAAAATTAATCGACGTAGTCAATGAAGACGAAATTATCCAGCTGATTACTAACTACCACGAGAGTAAAACCAATCACCGTGGAATAGATGACACTTTAGCTCGAATCAAAGTAAAATATTACTGGCCTAACCAGAAAAAATCTGTACAATCCTTTATAAATCGCTGTGAAATCTGCCAAGTGACCAAGTACGACCGAAATCCGCTAAATTTAAAATTTAATATAACTCCCACTGCCACAAAACCATTCGAAATTTTGCATGTGGACAGTATTACTTTAGAAAACGCAAAATTCTTAACAATAGTAGACTCCTTCTCTAAATACGCCCAAGCATATAAGTTAAATTCAGCTCAAGGTATCGAAATTGTTAACAACCTAATAAAATTCTTTACACACCACGGTATTCCAAATTCTATCATTTCGGACAACGGATTAGAATTCAAAAACTCTTTAGTGCAAGAACTTTTGGAACTACACAAAATTAAAATACATTACATCAGTTCACAACATCCGGAATCAAACGGTATCGTTGAAAGATTCCATTCAACCTTAATAGAGCATATAAGACTGTTTAATAACCAAGAAAATTATAAAAAAGATCCCATCGAATCTAAAGTCAATTATGCGTTATTGGCATACAATAACACGATTCATACGTCCACTAAATTAAAACCATTCGATATAATTACCGGTCACTTAGAAACCGACTCCCCATTCACTTTGGATATAGAAAAACAAATATTAAACGATTACATTTCGAATCACAAAACCAAAATGAAATTACTGTATCAAAATTTAAACGAAAAATTACAACAAACAAAAGACAAAGTTATTAACAAAATGAACGATTCGCGAGAAGACCTACCCCATATACCTGAACAGATTTATATTAAAAACCGGCAGAAACAACAAAAAACCAGAAATAAGTACAAAAACGAAACGGTCAAATCAATTAACCCTAACTTGAAAACCGCAAAAATTAAAACAAGACACGGTAATACTGCGGAAAATATACACTTGTCTAATATCAAAAGACCAAGAAAAATATCTTACAAATTTAAAACAATTCCAGGTTGTTCGGGATCTGCTATGGATCCGAAATAATAGATCTAACTCAAAATCAAGGAATCATGCCGATTAATTTAGGAACAGCCAAATTGCAAAAATCCCAACTACATTTGTGCACTTTTATAACCTAAATCCAATCTTCAATGAACTAGAAAGTTTAGACAATCAGTACAAATTATTGAAATTAAACATTGCCAATAAAACAAAATTCCACATTGACCTCGAAAATAACGATAAAATCTTGGAGTACGTGCGAAAGAACATCGCTGAGAAATTAAATCACATAATAACCTATTCAAAGGTGCGATCTAAACGTGGCTTAGTTGATGGATTGGGAAGTATATTCAAACAAATTACTGGAGTTTTGGACGCAGAAGATGGTAAAAGATTTAATAAAATACTGAAGCATGTCCAGGAAAATCAACAATCCTTCCAAAATCAGTTAAAATTGCAATACTCTATTAATATCGAAATGATTAAGAAATTTAACAAAACAGTTGAAAATATTAGACACAATGAAGAAGTACTAAAATCCAAAATTGAAAACTTGAATAAACTATTGAAATTATCAACAAGCAATGAAATTTTACTCGTAAAAGACCTATACAATCAATTAAGTATTCTTTACAGTTCACTTTTAAGCACCTTACAAGACATTGAGAACTCGATAACATTCTGTAAAACAAAAACCATGCACCCATCAATTATGAACCCAAGTCAACTTATACAAGAGTTACAAAAAATTTCCAATCATTATGGAAAGCAATTGCCTTTCGAACCGAAATTAGAAAATCTTTTGGATTTTGAAGAAGTATTAACTATAAATTGCAAAGTCGAGCAAAATCAAATAAGCTATTTCATTTCAATACCCATAAATTTCGAAAAGGATTACGAGTTATATTACTTACAATCATTGCCCACCAAACAAGGATCAGATTATTTTACCATAATACCAAACACGAAATATTTTCTAAAATCTTCCGATGAAATTAAGCCTCTGAGCAACGTGTGCTCAAAAAGTAGAGTATACCAATGTAAAAACCAGTACCACCCGCACTTCAACCCCTCGTGCGAGGAAGAAATCCTCTTACAAAGAAACCTAAGCCGATGCCGTTACACCAAGCTGCAAGTTACCAACCACGTAGAACTCATCCCAGAAATCAACCAATATTTGGCAATATTCCCAGTGGAAGAACAAATTAATCTAAAGTGCCCCGATAAAACGAATCTCAAAGCCCTCACAGGTGTCTACCTCATTAAAGAAAACAATTGTGAAATATTGTTCAAAAACAAAAGACTAACATATTTAGACCAGACCTACGGACAACCTGTATTACTACCAAAATTAAACCTCAGTCTTCGTGAACATGAAATACCCAACTTAACAATAAAACTAAAGACTATAAAGCTCGAAGACATTCCAATCAAACCACCAGTAGAAATATTTCAAGTACCAGTAATTAATCACGTGCCAAATGTATGGACTGTAATATTGTATTGTGCTATAATAATGACAAAAATTTACTTTGTTTGGACTAAGTTAAAACCAAGGTGTGTCAGAACAACCCTAGAGAACCAGCCAGGCCAACCCCAAGAACTTCGACTTCCAGGGGGAGCTTCATTCTGAGGATGGAGGAGTTACATCACCATCCCAAGTCGAATCCTGCATAGGTTGCAGATCTCACGCCGCAACCCTACACTACTTTATACAAATGTTATATAAGCATGTTAAACTTAGTTTTCAGTTAGTCTTGTTGTATTCACTTAGAATTGTAGCATCTAACAGATGCATTTGTAATAAATAAATTTTTAAAAACTCAACGGCAATCTTTGAAATTGTAAGTTATATATATATTTCATACAATAATTGGCATAATAGTTATTTTATTAAAAGATGTTTATTTCAATAATATCTTGAAATTATATATAGGATAAATAATACCCTGTTACAATTTTAATCATTTTAATAAAACACAGAAAATCGCCCCTGATTTTCAATTGTTTTAAAAAATAACAAATTGAACACCCAGATATCATATTATTTTGATTTTTAATTGCATATTTATTAATTTTCATTTGTAAGAAAGTAAGTAAACTTTTTTTTTGATTTTGTTAGAGAAAATGAAGATACTATTGAAATAGTACTGGATCATGAATACAGTAAAAATTACTACAAATAGTAGAACATGTAATTTTATTTAGTAATTATTATTTGAAAATATTCATTAAATGTTTGGTTCAATACTACATAAACATTTTAGTTTTGATTTATGACATTGTTTACAATTTTTAAAACTGCATCACAATCATCAGTCAATCTTAACATAAAAGTGATTATGTTTCTGTATTGAAAATATTCTATATTTACTTATTTTCGTTGTAAACATTTTTTTTTGAAACATACAATAATAATGAAAGAAATAAGCAAATTAGAATAATATAATTGTTAAATTTACATTTTCCCATTAATCCTTTTGCGGACATACTTGGTTGAAAATTCTTCTGAAATCATCAGGATTTGTGTGGAAGACATATTGAATCAGTTGATTAGGTGTAGAATGATGAATATCTTGCATCAACGTTTTGTTGTTGTTCAGCGCATTCTTAGAGATGTTCTTGATTATCCTTGTGTAGTTGCATAATCCTTGGTCAGATGTTGTTGAATGAAAGGGAAAATGTTGTTTTTGATTTGTTTCAATGCATCATAATCATTTCAGCTTTGATCTTTGCAAATGTTACAATTTTTAAAGTTTAAAAATTGTTTCACATTTCTGCATCAATCAATCTAAACTAAATAATTAAGATTTTGTATTGAAACGATTCTAAACATACTAAATTCAATACCGTTTTATTTTAACACAAATAAGAAATACATTTAATTTTCAAGATTGTGATATAAAACATGTGAAAAAAATAAGTAATTTAGTGTCAAATATTATTTACACACCTTTAAGTTTTGCCTTTAATTATCGAATTTTTTATTTTATCCTTCGTACATATTTTACATCAATTATTTATCGCTGTTGATGAATCCTGTGTTTATCATTCAAACAGACATAGATGTGTGTGTGTGTTATGACATAAGCATGTCTTAACAATTCAAATCTTGCAAAGTGGAAAACAACATGAAGAATATTAGACTGTTGTTGTTCTTGGTTGAATTCTGTGTTCACATCAAACAGGCATAGGTGTGTGTATTATGACTAGAGCTGACACTTTTATGCACTTAAAAGTGACAAAATATGCACATAAAATGGTGACAAATTTGAAGAATATATGCATTAAAAATATAATTTTATGCACATAAAACTCATTTTATGTTTTTATTTTATATTTCCAACACTACATATAAAATACAAAAACTGATAAACATGAATACATAACAAAAATTGCACTGAACATAAGAAAAGCATTTTAATGTTAAACTATAATTATTTTTTGAACATCGGATAGATCAATAATATAAAGCAATACTTTAAAAAACAAAAATTCAATTCAATATTTATGTTTTCGTTAGAGTAACAAATTAAATATTTTTCAATATTAATATTAGTAATTAAATGACGTCTATCTGATAAAATATGTTTATAATTTGAAAAGGTACGTTCTACATCACATGAAGTAACAGGGGCAAATTTCAAGTTAGCTACTAAATGTTTAATATTGTCATTTTCAATCAATTTTATATTTTAAAATATACGAAGAAGTAATAAACCAAATTAGAGAATATATAGCTAGACAAAACATCCCCTATCCTTCCGTATTGAATGTTTTGTTTTCGGTAAGCCATAGAATAAGAAAATAGAGAAAGATATATAATGAAAGTATTGTTCGAGCTTTGCTCGCTAGAGACATCAGTGTAGTTGTCATTATTTTCTGTTATTTATTATTATTTACGGTATTTGTTTTATCAACGATGCATTAGATTTAATTATATCTGAAAGACATTGATTTAAAAGATCCAATTCTAATGTCAATCTTAAAAGCACGGGCGCCTCTAGTGAGCAATACTCAAACAATACTAGTAGACATATGTCATATGTCTATCTCTATTTTCTCTGTTTGGCTTACTGAAAACAAAACATACCAAGAAAAGATTTGTCTAGTTATATTTTTTGTTGGACTCATCCGTTTATTTCTGTAAGTTACCAACATAAAGACAAACATTTAAAATTTAATAAAAAAAAAAAATAATAAAGAAATAATAATTTGCTAAAAAATACAAAATCGAAAACAAAAACTATGCTCAAAATATACACAAAAATCTAAAAATATGCACAAAATAGTAAAATATGCATAATATTATGAATTATGCATTTTTATGCACTGTCATATTGAAAATATAGGTTACATTTTGTTTGATTCGTCCAGAAATCAAGGTCTAATTGAAATATGTATTAGCAAACAAAATATGCATTTGCATAAAAGTGTCAGCTCTAATTATGACAAATATATGTCAAAATAATTTTGCTCGGCTCATGATATTTTATATTTTTGTACTCAAGTGCTTGACTTTCTATACATATGGAGTGGTGTGGTAACACTGATTGTACTTAAACATCTAATACGAGCTATCTGAAATAATTCAAAATACTGCAGTAAAAATTAAAAAATAATATCAGAACTACAGTTCATTGGTAAAAGAAGAACTAAATCTTAAACCGTGAGTAAAATCTTTTTCATATTACATATATTAATATAAAATACTCAATCAAGAACATTTAAAACAATAACAACCTTGAAGATTTAATCTGACTTTGTGCGCGATTAAGCCAGTTCTCGCGCTTAAAAATCAATGTTGCCAACTGTAGTATAAATAAAATAAATACTAAAATAGTCAATTTAAAATAATAATAAAAAAAAAAATTATATAAATAAATAAAAATAATATAAAATAAGTATAAATAAAACTCAAATTCAAATTCAAACAAAAATTAAAATTAATATTAAAATTAAAATTAAATATAATAAAATTAATAATATATACAAATAAAATAAACTTATTAAAATAATAAAATAGATAGCATATATGTTGCACTTATCTATACGAACAAATTAAACTAAAAATTTGGAATTTAAAATAAGAAAATAATTTATTATCACTATAACAATAATATTAACAATAAATATAATTAAGGCATATTATTCCTCGCTAAACTAAAATGGACACGGAAACTATTATGAACTGTATTAAAGAAAATCAACTACTAACAACAATCTCCATTGAAAACGCGAAAACAGAAATAATACAACAGATACAACAAACCAACAATAGAGTAGATGATATAGAAAAACAGCTAAATATACTCAAAGAAAAAAATGACAAATTAATATTAGAAATCGAGCACAGAGATAAAAAATTAGAAAAATTGGAAAAATTTATAATAGCAAATAATATTATAGTACATGGATTACCAGAAGAAACATCTGAAACAAAGATCATACTGAGAGGAAAAATTATTGAAACCATATCAACTAACCAAAAAATCGACATAAGTGATAAAGATATCCAAGCAGTCCAGAGAATCGGGCAGAAGAAAGACGATAAAAACAGGTCAGTCAAAGTAACACTCTTGAACGCAAATATGAAACGAGAAATAATACAACAGCGGAGGATGCTACGCAAAACAAATATCTATATAGAAGAAGAATATACAAGTGCAGAGTTAGAAATTAGATCCAAGCTAAAATATTACCTAAGAGAAGCAAAATTAACAGGCAACAAAGCACATATAAACGGCACTCTCTTAGTGGTAAATGGTGATAAATACTCTCTAAAACAATTGGAAGCCAACAAACAGGAAAAAGAAAATTATCTAGAAGAAACATCAAGAAGATTATCCCAATCTACCCCTAGTATTTCTAAAACATATGAAGAAGACAGTAGCCTCCAATCCGAACCCGAAGAAGTAGACGTCGTGAACACCATGAAAAATTACCAAAATGACGCAATAAATAAAAGCAAAGAGATAAAGGCACAAACAGAACAACAAAAAATAATGAATAAAAAACAAAAAATCAAAAATACCAATTACTTACAGCAAACGCGTAAACGCAGCATCGGCTACTCTAAACAAGAAAAAACTGAAGGCCCTATGGACAGACATCTTCGTCCAAGACCCATAAACACCCCAACAACTTCAAAAAACTAAATACCACTAATCACCAAAATAACAACATCAGGATAATCTTTTGGAACATGCAAGGATACAAAAATTTTGGCCTTTTAGATAAACATCAAATAAACCACTTACTATCAACAGATATAATTTGTGTTTGTGAAACCTGGGTAGAAGGAAAAAACTGTAACAACACGCCTACATTCTTAAGTGAGTACAACCACAACTACTCAGCCGCAGTAAAAGACGCTACCAGAGGAAGAGCAATAGGAGGCTCTTCTATCTACAGCAAAATAAAAGAATGTGAATTAAAAATAATAGAGAAAACCACACACTGGATTGTCGCCGATATAACATTTAAAAAAAGCAAAGAACAAATAATATTAATTTTCCTATACTTTTCCTACAGCTATGATTATTATGTGATGCTAGATCTATTTTCCAACATTTTACGACACTTAAGTGAAAACTTTCCTAACAAAGCAATAATAATTGGCGGCGATTTTAATGCCCTAATTGGAAACATGAACCAAGGAGAAGAACATATATTCGAATCATCTGCGCTTAATCATGAACGAATCTCTAATAACTCTACCAACTCTAAAGGAAAATCGCTAACAGAAATAATGGAGACTGAAGGACTATACGTACTAAACGGTAGAACTCCAAGCGATACCCCTGCAAAACCAACTTATATAAGCCGTACAACTCAAAGTATCATAGACTTCACCTGGGTCAACATGGAAGCCATCAGACTGATACAAGACTTTCAAGTCGACGACAACATACTACTTTCCGACCATCTTGCATGTTTACTCAAGTTGAACATTAAGACCAAGACACTGCAACGAAATAAAACTTCAAATAATGTAGAAGATTATAGACAATACAAAATAACATGGCAAAATGAAAGAATGGCGGAATTCCAAGGGAAGCTTGAGACACACACAAACGCAGAACATCTAACTAGAGAGACTGAAGATATCTACAAATCCTTAACATCCAATATAAAGAAAGTTGCGGAAGAACTAGGAATGCTTCAGCCACTAAATAATCACGTCAAAAATCCAAATAATAAACCATGGTATGATAAAGAGTGTAAACAAAGGAAAAAGGAAATGAGAAGAAGTTACGTACAATATACAAAAGATAGAACTGATAACAAACTTAAACAATATACAGACACCAAGAAAAAATATAAAGATAAAATTGCACAACGAAAGAAAGATTACATAGTATCAATTCAAGATAAAATAAATAATATTAATAACTGTAAACAGTACTGGGAAACATACAAGAAATTTCAACACAAAAAGCCTCAAAAAAAACCCAATTGACATAAGAGAATGGGAAGAGTTTTATGAGAACCTATTCCCACCAACCACTGTGGTAGAAACACAGTTTTACGGTGTATTACACCCATACTTAGATACTGAAATAACACCATACGAACTAAATCGCAATTTAAACACATTGAGCACCAACAAAACACCCGGCCCTGATCTTATTCCCAATGAAATATTAAAATCATTGCAGACTAATGGCTTCTACACCCTATTATCGTTACTCAATAAATGCCTGGATAATGAAACCATTCCTGAGGAGCTTTGTAAGAGTAAACTGATTCTAGTCCACAAAAAAGGTGACGTACACGATCCACTTAATTACAGAGGACTTGCAATGATCAACACTATATTAAAAACGCTCACTGGAATAGTATCTAAACGCCTTGAAACGTGGGCTGAAAGCTTTAACATCCTGCCCGAGTCACAATGTGGATTTAGAAAGAAAAGGTCATGCCTTGATAATTTATTCACACTTAACTCAGTCATACAATCACGTATAATTGAGCACCGTAATACCTACGTCATATTTGTTGACTTCAAACAAGCATTTGACTCAATTAACCACCCAAAACTATGGAATAAATTACTCGAACTTGGAGTAAGCCCAAAAATAATAAGAATTCTGAAGGAAATATACGACAACGCTACCGTGGAAATAAATGTTAATGGAAAAAAATCCAAACCAATAAAAGTTACCAAGGGCGTACTCCAAGGCGATAAACTAAGCCCACTACTTTTCAGTCTTTTCATATCTGACATGGAAAACTTCTTTAGAAACGAGAACATAGAAGGCATATATATCACCCCGATATTAGATATTCTAATGTTGTTTTACGCAGACGACTTGGCTATACTATGCGACTCAATCGCAGATATCAAAAAGAAACTTCTATGTCTGGAAAGATACTGTAACAACAATGATCTTCAAATCAACCCGCAGAAAACTAAAATAATGAGGTTCTATAAAGGAAGACCAAAAAAATACCTACTACAGAATTCACTTGCCAGAACAACACTATCAACATCACAACAGAATATTTATATCTGGGAATATTAATAACCAGCTCAGGACTTTACAACAAAGCGAAAGACCAAATGATAAGCAAAACAAGATCAACTGCAGCCAGCGTAAAGAAAACTATGATATGTACAAAAATCACTTCATGGGAAGCAAAAATAAAATTATACAAAAGTGTTGTCTTACCAACCCTTCTGTATGGTTCTGAAATATACAGTCTCTGCTATTTAAATGACATAGAAAAGATTCAAACTGGTTTCTTTAAAAACCTGTTAAATTGGCCAAGAAATACTCCAAACTATATAGTGCGCAAAGAAATTGAAGAACCGAAGTTAGAAGTAGCCATCTTTAAACAAACAATAAACTATCTGCAAAAACTGATGCTAATGAAAGACACAAGGTACCCAAAAACATGTTACGAAAAACTAAGGAAACTACACAAAAAGGAGAACAATATACCGAAATACAACTGGTACACGCTCGTCACAGAAATGTTTATAAAAATTGATAGCGCCCACGTATGGGCCACTCAAAGCTTTACCGCTCTAAAAACTAATCAAGACGAACTAGTGGAAAAATATACCAATTACGTTAACGCAGAAGACCAACGAAGAATAAATGACTCAACCTACAGCAATATATATAGAGACCTAGCCATAAACACAAGCTTTCACTATATAAAGAGTGGCGTACGAAACTTCAAAGTTACCAAAGTTTTAAGTCAACTGCGAGTCGCAACCACGCGAGATACAGCTCAACTGTATATAAACGGAACTGTCCATAAATTTGACAACAATAATATATGTACTATTTGTAACTGTTTAGAGCCTGATACATTGTACCACTTCTTGGTAGCTTGCCCCTTCTACAACGCCCCACGCACCACCTACCTAGAGCCTTATTTGCCCAATGTAAGCCGAGGCCCCGGCACTCTCCAACAACTATACACATTTGAAGACACGAAGAAAATGTATAGACTATATAATTATGTTGTTTTGGCCTTACAGCTGAGAGCTTTTGCTCTAAATATGTAAAAAAATATTTACACAGATGTTAATTAATATGTCATAAAATGAATAACACCACCCTATGTATAAGACATTGTCTTTTTACAAATAAATATTATTATTATTATTATTATTATTATATATAATGAAAGTATTGTTCGAGCTTTGCTCGCTAGAGACATCAGTGTAGTTGTCATTATTTTCTGTTATTTATTATTATTTACGGTATTTGTTTTATCAACGATGCATTAGATTTAATTATATCTGAAAGACATTGATTTAAAAGATCCAATTCTAATGTCAATCTTAAAAGCACGGGCGCCTCTAGTGAGCAATACTCAAACAATACTAGTAGACATATGTCATATGTCTATCTCTATTTTCTCTGTTTGGCTTACTGAAAACAAAACATACCAAGAAAAGATTTGTCTAGTTATATTTTTTGTTGGACTCATCCGTTTATTTCTGTAAGTTACCAACATAAAGACAAACATTTAAAATTTAATAAAAAAAAAAAATAATAAAGAAATAATAATTTGCTAAAAAATACAAAATCGAAAACAAAAACTATGCTCAAAATATACACAAAAATCTAAAAATATGCACAAAATAGTAAAATATGCATAATATTATGAATTATGCATTTTTATGCACTGTCATATTGAAAATATAGGTTACATTTTGTTTGATTCGTCCAGAAATCAAGGTCTAATTGAAATATGTATTAGCAAACAAAATATGCATTTGCATAAAAGTGTCAGCTCTAATTATGACAAATATATGTCAAAATAATTTTGCTCGGCTCATGATATTTTATATTTTTGTACTCAAGTGCTTGACTTTCTATACATATTCAAATTTATCACGTGTAAAAAAAAAGTTCAAATGCCTAAACCTACATTGTATTGAAGCTCTCGAAGCCAGACTCTTTATAAATGTATTAATTCTGTCATTTCTTTATTGACATCATCATCAACGTTAGTTGTTAGGAGTTATAATACTTTGTATTATTGTCACTTAATCAACTTATATCGATGTGGTCTATAAAGGTAGGGGGTTCGTTACTTTCTGCGGGCGGTACGACAACGTGAGGTCGCACCATAGGTGTATTATCCGACACTGGTAAAGCAGCTGAATAATGCGCTCCTGCCCCTGCATCAGATAACAAAACCGTTAATGGTCGTCCAGATCCTGAAAAAGAGGGGGTGTATCTCGTGAAATAGGCCCCATATAGGTTACCTGTATCACTCTGCCGCTGCAATTCGGCAACCGATAGGTCTCGGTTGGCCAAACATCGCGGATGGATACGACCGTTACTGTCACGTGTAAAACTCATGTAAACATAAATTTCACGTTCAGCTACGCAGGCTAAAGATATGAGGTGGGCTGCACCACCCCAAGAATCGATTCCGCCTTGCATGTTGGCCGTTTGGTGAATCAAAGTCTGCACGTTTGTGTAGTCTAAATGATTCCGGGCGTGTTCCGTGTTAAAGATCACACTGTGCTCCCAGAAGCCAAGAATACTCAACAACCGGAGTTCGGCGCTGTAGTTCTCGTGACCAAAGAGGCACAGGGACAATGTGTGGAACATACATGACCCATCTGCAGTCGTCTGAATCACTCTGCCGTACGTGTTAGCGATGGCAGTGTACGTTTCCCGACTGCGTCGTAGATCCACACGATAATGTACTGACTGGAAATCGTACACACTTCTCTGTGCATCACGAACCCGACATCCCCAGAAAACTGCAAACTGTAAAAGTGTCTCCTCGTTAATTAAAACGTTGAACTTTCTCCAGTAGTCTTCTATGGGGATGTTGGGATTTAACCTGAAAATTCGCGCTAAAGCATCAGACACGTCCAACTGTGGAGGCGTTTCATAACGTGGACGTTTTGCAACGTTTCGTTGTAAACTACCATCAACAGTGGCTTGCGATGCTGCGGCTGAAATAGGACGTTTTCGTGTCGAAGTATTTACAACATGTTTTCCCGCTGGGGGCTTAGCTGAAACAGTTGCCTTCACCTCAACATGAGGCGTTATTTTTATAGCTGGCATAGGCGGTCTGCTCCAATCGGATGAACGTTGTCGTATTGCATCGACTTCATTTATCCAATCGACAAACTTCCGCAAGTCCGGCGCTAAAAATATCGATTCCGGGTCAAAGTCAATCAAGTACAATCCAGTCAAATCTCGTACACGACTGATGGCTGTGTAGAATTGACCTGAAAAACTTAATCCACTCGCAGACACAGCTATCACATCCAACGTTTGCCCCTGTGACTTGTGTATGGTAACACCATACGCTAAATCGAGGGGAAACTGCTTTCTGTAATATTTTTGATTCGCATGTCGGCTGCAAATCTCCTGCCTGGTGCGGAAAGTTACTAACCGCTGTTGGGGGTTGTCTAATGCCACTACGACTATGTAATCGTCCGACATACTTACAACTCTCGCCAACTTGCCATTTACCCAACCGTGTTCAACGTCACGGTTGCGGGTGAGCATTACTCGAGCGCCAATTTTAAGCTTCAAAGCAGCTGGGAAAAGCTGCATTTGTCGCTCAATACTGGCAATGTACTCGCACACACTCTTTGTCAATGGTAAACCATTGGCGTCAACATCTTGAGCGAGATAAACACGTTCGTCCACGGCCAAGTTGCCGAGTTCAAGTTCGTTCATATCGTTCTTTTGTCGACGCGTTGGGAACAGCATGAGGCCACGATCACCAATTTCGATTTGCGTTAAATCGGCTTGTGAAACCACTCGCATTTTTAGCAAATCAACATCAGCTTGTGACGGTTCTCCCAACCGAACGCGGTTTAACAGATCGATGAACTGGCGATCATCTTTCTGTCGCACCACTTCTTTCAGTACCACGTAATCGAAACCTTTCAGCAACGTTGATTGCCAAATGTGATTTCTGACTGGCGGTAACTGAGCGGGATCACCGAACATGATGACACTTTTACCTGAAAATCGTTGAGCAGCATTCTCAAAGTTGCTATGGATTACCATGCACTTTTCAAGTTTCTGCATAATGCATTCGTCGAGCATATACACTTCATCAATTAACAACACTTCTAAGTGGTTAATGAGAAATGCCTCCGTCGAACCACGTTCAATGGTACTAATTAAATCCAGTGACATTCGCAAGAAAGAATGGATTGTTAGATCTCCAATGATGTGGGCTGCACAGCCAGTTGTTGCCAACTTTTGAACAGTCTTTTGGTTTTCCTGGCAGAACGCTACAAAGCTATCGAGTAAGAAAGATTTTCCCACACCGGCGCCTCCGGTGATAAAGGTCAAACACTGCTCGCTCTTTAGCCATTTGCTGGTAACATGGTCGAAGGCAGCACGTTGCCTAGCTGTAAAACCTGCAATGTACTGTTCGACGGGTAAGTACGTGCGGATATTTAAATCCAATCCGTCGCGATCGTTAATAATAACGGCATCGTCATCATCTTCGATCGCTTCGCAACGTACCCGTTCTACCTGCATTTGATAGGGAGCAACGGTTTCCAGCAATTGATCAATGTTTTGATCTTGTAGCCAGTTACCGTTGATAAGACGAGTCGCAATCTCCCATAAACGCTGTAATGTGTTTCCACGTTTAGCGGCGCCTTCAAAAAATTGCATTGCTTCGTCCTCCTCCCTAATCAGATTTCGACGTAAACATTCATCTAAATATGAACCTGTTGTATCTTTTAGCGTATAAACACTTGTCCGATCAACTGGAATATTTTGTAGAAGTTTGGTCAAGCAATACTGTTCTAGATCGTTACCGTACGGTGAGTACTCCTTGAAACGAACAATCGCTTCATGTCGTACCCGTTTCTGTATGCGACGACCTTTATGATCGCGTAATGTTCTCTCTCCTGCCGTAGCAGGTACCGAAGCATCATCGCAATCAAGTTCCTCATTCTCCTTTGTTGCCTGGCCAACATAACGGTATTGCGCAAAAAATTGCGGATACGTCAAGTGACTCAGCGCATCTGGGCGATCAAGGTACTTTTCCAGTTTCGTGTCGTAGTAGACGTCATCACTCGCCATCGATATTTCTGCCGGCATATCTGATGCCCGTTTAAGAAATCTATACGCCGGATTTATATTGATTGGCAAGTAAATAATCTCACGACTACCGAAAACATGGGGATACTGTAGCAGTAGTGTTGCAGCTTCTAAAAGAGACACTACACGAGTTTTCAAATACATTTCGCATTCACTAGGTTTCTCCTTTCGTGAAAGGCGCATACGTATGGGGTATTCGGATTTGGCGACATACTTGGCTAGGTACAATTCCCAACCTCCGTTTGTCACCAGTTGGACGTTTACGTGACCGTCCCAGAAAAGTAGCAGTGGTAAATTATATGAAACGATCTGACTGTCCTCCAGTGCACGTCGTACATACAAATATCTCACGCCAAATCTTTCTAGGATTACTGTGTCGTTCACCGTATATGGATAACCATATTTGCAGCGCAACAACTTTTTGTCACATTTCCCAGTAAAACATCTTTGCTCGGTGCAAGTATGTTTCTGAAAATTGCCAACTACATCACGCCACTTTTCATTCATGGGGAGATCGAAACGCGGCATCTCTGCTGAAACTACATCCTTAGGAATAGTTTGCTTGTCACACCAAACTACCAAGTGCACATGCAAAGAACCACGTTTCTGATATTCAATCCGCATCCAGTAGTCGAGGACTTTTCCAAATGGACCGTTAGGATTTGCTGCGAAATAACTGAAAACGGCGGTAGAAAGCTATCACCGTTTCAACTGGAAATTTCATAGCTGGTGCTCCACGTTTATGGATATCCTCAAACTCTTTATATTATAACGTATTCATCAAAATTAGGTAATATCTGACTTTATTTTTGTAAAAAATTATATAAATATTTGCTTCCGCGCCCGAATTTTATAATTTTTCATCATATTTTAGCTAAAAGAAAACATTGCAAAAGGAAAATTGCTATTTCAAGTGTGTTAGGTATTCTAGAATGCAGCCCATGTAGCTTACAATATACAACGTATTCATCAAAAATAGGTAAAATCTGACTTTATTTTTGTAAAAAATTATATAAATATTTGCTTCCGCGCCCGAATTTTATAATTTTTCATTATATTTTATCCATAGTATAGGTCCAAAAGCATGTTTATGAATGGGTTAACAAAAATATCCATTTCAATAATAGGTAAAATCTGACATTATTTTTGTAAAAAATCATATAAATATTTGCTTTCGCGACGGAATTTTTATAATTTTTCATCATATTTTATCTACAGTATAGGTCCAAAAGCATGTTTATGAATGTATTAACAAAAATATCCATTTTAAGAATTGGTAAAATCTGACTTTGTTTTTGTAGAAAATCATATATATATATTTGCTTCCGTGCCCGAATTTTATGATTTTTCATCATATTTTAGCTAAAAGAAAACATTACAACAAGATAATTGCTATTTCAAGTGTGTTAGGTATTCTAGAATCCAGCCAATGAAGCTTAAAATATACAACGTATTTATCAAAAATAGGTATAATCTGTCTTTTTTTGTAAGAAATCATATAAATATTTGCTTCCGCGACCGAATTTTATAATTTTTCATTATATTTTAGCTAAAAGAAAACATTGCAAAAAGAAAATTGCTATTTCAAGTGTGTTAGGTATTCTAGAATGCAGCCCATGTAGCTTACAATATACAACGTATTCATCAAAAATAGGTAAAATCTGACTTTATTTTTGTAAAAAATTATATAAATATTTGCTTCCGCGTCCGAATTTTATAATTTTTCATTATATTTTATCCATAGTATAGGTCCAAAAGCATGTTTATAAATGTTTTAACAAAAATATCCATTTCAAGAATAGGTAAAATCTGACATTATTTTTGTAAAAAATCATATAATTATTTGCTTCCGCGCCCGAATTTTATGATTTTTCATCATAATTTAGTTAAAAGAAAACATTGCAACAAGAAAATTGCTATTTCAAGTGTGTTAGGTATTCTAGAATCCAGCCAATGAAGCTTAAAATAAACAACGTATTCATCAAAAATAGGTAAAATCTGACTTTATTTTTGTAAAAAATCCTATAAATATTTGCTTCCGCGCCCGATTTTTATGATTTTTCATCATAATTTAGATAAAAGAAAACATTGCAACAAGAAAATTGCTATTTAAAGTGTATTAGGTATTCTACAATCCAGCCCATGAACCGTACAATATACAACGTATTCATCAAAAATAGGTATAATCTGCCTTTTTTGTAAGAAATCATATAAATATTTGCTTTTGCTACCGAATTTTATAATTTTTCATCATATTTTATCCACAGTACAGGTCCAAAAGCATGTTTATGAATGTTTTAACATAAATATCCATTTCAAGAATTGGTAAAATCTGACTTTATTTTTGTAAAAAATCATCTAAATATTTGCTTCCGCGCCCGAATTATATGATTTTTCATCATATTTTAGCTAAAAGAAAACATTGCAAAAAGAAAATTGCTATTTCAAGTGTGTTAGGTATTCTAGAATGCAGCCCATGTAGCTTACAATATACAACGTATTCATAAAAAATAGGTAAAATCTTACTTTTTTTTGTAAAAAATAATATAAATATTTGCTTCCGCGCCCGAATTTTATAATATTTCATCATATTTTATCCACAGTATAGGACCAAAAGCATGTTTATGAATGTATTAACAAAAATATCCATTTCAAGAATATGTAAAATCTGACTTTATTTTTGTAAAAAATCATAAAAATATTTGCTTCCGCGCCCGAATTTTATGATTTTTCATCATATTTTAGATAAAAGAAAACATTGCAACAAGAAAATTGCTATTTAAAGTGTGTTAGGTATTCTACAATCCAGCCTATGTAGCTTACAATATATAACGTATTCATCAAAAATAGGTAAAATCTGCCTTTTTTTTGTAAAAAATCATATAAATATTTGCTTTCGCGACCGAATTTTTATAATTTTTCATCATATTTTATCCACAGTATAGGTCCAAAAGCATGTTTATAAATGTATTAACAAAAATATCCATTTCAAGAATTGGTAAAATCTGACTTTATTTTTGTAGAAAATCATATAAATATTTGCTTCCGTGCCCGAATTTTATGATTTTTTCATCATATTTTAGCTAAAAGAAAACATTACAACAAGAAAATTGCTATTTCAAGTGTGTTAGGTATTCTAGAATCCAGCCTATGAAGCTTACAATATACAACGTATTCATCAAAAATAGGTAAAATCTGACTTTATTTTTGTAAAAAAATATTTAAATATTTGCTTCCGCGCCCGAATTTTATAATTTTTCATTATATTTTATCCATAGTATAGGTCCAAAATCATGTTTATGAATGTTTTAACAAAAATATCCATTTCAAGAATAGGTAAAATCTGACATTATTTTTGTAAAAAATCATATAAATATTTGCTTCCGCGCCCGAATTTTATGATTTTTCATCATAATTTAGATAAAAGAAAACATTACAACAAGAAAATTGCTATTTCAAGTGTGTTAGATATTCTAGAATCCAGCCAATGAAGCTTAAAATATACAACGTATTCATCAAAAATAGGTATAATCTGCCTTTTTTTTGTAAAAAATCATATAAATATTTGCTTTCGCGACCGAATTTTATAATTTTTCATCATATTTTAGCTAAAAGAAAACATTGCAAAAAGAAAATTGCTATTTCAAGTGTGTTAGGAATTCTAAAATGCAGCCCATGTAGCTTACAATATACAACGTATTCATCAAAAATAGGTAAAATCTGACTTTATTTTTGTAAAAAATTATATAAATATTTGCTTCCGCGCCCGAATTTTATAATTTTTCATTATATTTTATCCATAGTATAGGTCCAAAAGCATGTTTATGAATGTTTTAACAAAAATATCCATTTCAAGAATAGGTAAAATCTGACATTATTTTTGTAAAAAATCATATAAATATTTGCTTCCGCGCCCGAATTTTATGATTTTTCATCATAATTTAGATAAAAGAAAACATTGCAACAAGAAAATTGCTATTTAAAGTGTGTTTGGTATTCCACAATCCAGCCCATGAAGCTTACAATATACAACGTATTCATCAATAATAGTTATAATCTGCCTTTTTTTGTAAGAAATCATATAAATATTTGCTTTCGCGACCGAATTTTATAATTTTTTGTCATATTTTATCCACAGTATAGGTCCAAAAGCATGTTTATGAATGTTTTAACAAAAATATCCATTTCAAGAATTGGTAAAATCTGACTTTATTTTTGTAAAAAATCATATAAATATTTGCTTCCGCGCCAGAATTATATGATTTTTCATCATATTTTAGCTAAAAAAACATTTCAACAAGAAAATTGCTATTTCAAGTGTGGTAGGTATTCTAGAATCCAGCCAATTGAAGCTTACAATATAAAACGTATTCATCAAAAATAGGTAAAATCTGACTTTATTTTTGTAAAAAATTATATAAATATTGCTTCCGCGCCCGAATTTTATAATTTTTCATCATATCTTATCCATAGTATAGGTCCAAAAGCATGTTTATGAATGTTTTAACAAAAATATTCATTTCAAAAATAGGTAAAATCTGACTTTATTTTTGTAAAGAATCATATAAATATTTACTTCCGCGTCCGAATTTTATGTTTTTTCATCATAATTTAGGTAAAAGAAAACATTGCAACAAGAAAATTGGTATTTAAAGTGGGTTAGGTATTCTACAATCCAGCCCATGTAGCTTACAATATACAACGTATTCATCAAAAATAGGTAAAATCTGACTTTATTTTTGTAAAAAATTATATAAATATTAGCTGCCGCGCCCGAATTTTATGATTTTTTATCATATTTTATCCACAGTATAGGTCCAAAAGCATGTTTATGAATGTATTAACAAAAATATCCATTTCAAGAATATGTAAAATCTGACTTTATTTTAGCTTTATTTTAGCTAAAAGAAAACATTGCAACAAGAAAATTGCTATTTCAAGTGTATTAGGTATTCTAGAATCCAGCCCATGTAGCTTACAATATACAACTTATTCATCAAAAATAGGTAAAATCTGACTTTTTTTTTGTAAAAAATTATATAAATATTTGCTTCCGCATCCGAATTTTATAATTTTTCATCATATTTTATCCATAGTATAGGTCTAAAAGCATGTTTATGAATGTTTTAACAAAAATATCCATTTCAAGAATAGGTAAAATCTGACATTATTTTTGTAAAAAATCATATAAATATTTGCTTCCGCGCCCGAATTTTATGATTTTTCATGATATTTTAGAAAAAAGAAAACATTGCAACAAGAAAATTGCTATTTAAAGTGTGTTAGGTATTCTACAATCCAGCCTATGTAGCTTACAATATACAACGTATTCATCAAAAATAGGTAAAATCTGCCTTTTTTTTTGTAAAAAATCATATAAATATCTGCTTTCGCGACCGAATTTTTATAATTTTTCATCATATTTTATCCACAGTATAGGTCCAAAAGCATGTTTATGAATGTTTTAACAAAAATATTCATTTCAAGAATTGGTAAAATCTGACATTATTTTTTGTAAAAAATCATATAAATATTTGCTTCCGCGCCCGAATTTTATGATTTTTCATCATAATTTAGCTAAAAGAAAACATTGCAACAAGAAAATTGCTATTTCAAGTGTATTAGGTATTCTAGAATCCAGCCCATGTAGCTTACAATATACAACTTATTCATCAAAAATAGGTAAAATCTGACTTTATTTTTGTAAAAAATTATATAAATATTTGCTTCCGCGCCTGAATTTTATAATTTTTCATTATATTTTATCCATAGTATAGGTCCAAAAGAATGTTTATGAATGTTTTAACAAAAATATCCATTTCAAGAATAGGTAAAATCTGACATTATTTTTGTAAAAAATCATATAATTATTTGCTTCCGCGCCCGAATTTTATGATTTTTCATCATAATTTAGATAAAAGAAAACATTGCAACAAAAAAATTGCTATTTCAAGTGTGTTAGGTATTCTTGAATCCAGCCAATGAAGCTTAAAATATACAACGTATTCATCAAAAATAGGTAAAATCTGACATTATTTTTGTAAAAAATCCTATAAATATTTGCTTCCGCGCCCGAATTTTATGATTTTTCATCATAATTTAGATAAAAGAAAACATTGCAACAAGAAAATTGCTATTTCAAGTGTGTTAGGTATTCTAGAATCCAGCCAATGAAGCTTAAAATATACAACGTATTCATCAAAAATAGGTAAAATCTGACTTTATTTTTGTAAAAAATCCTATAAATATTTGCTTCCGCGCCCGAATTTTATGATTTTTCATCATAATTTAGGTAAAAGAAAACATTGCAACAAGAAAATTGCTAATTCAAGTGTGGTAGGTATTCTAGAATCCAGCCAATGAAGCTTACAATATAAAACGTATTCATCAAAAATAGGTAAAATCTGACTTTATTTTTGTAAAATATTATATAAATATTTGCTTCCGCGCCCGAATTTTATAATTTTTCATCATATTTTATCCATAGTATAGGTCAAAAAGCATGTATATGAATGTTTTAACAAAAATATCCATTTCAAAAATAGGTAAAATCTGACTTTATTTTTGTAAAAAATCATATAAATATTTGCTTCCGTGCCCGAATTTTATGATTTTTCATCATAATTTAGATAAAAGAAAACATTACAACAAGAAAATTGCTATTTCAAGTGTGTTAGATATTCTAGAATCCAGCCAATGAAGCTTAAAATATACAACGTATTCATCAAAAATAGGTATAATCTGCCTTTTTTTTGTAAAAAATCATATAAATATTTGCTTTCGCGACCGAATTTTATAATTTTTCATCATATTTTAGCTAAAAGAAAACATTGCAAAAAGAAAATTACTATTTCAAGTGTGTTAGGAATTCTAAAATGCAGCCCATGTAGCTTACAATATACAACGTATTCATCAAAAATAGGTAAAATCTGACTTTATTTTTGTAAAAAATTATATAAATATTTGCTTCCGCGCCCGAATTTTATAATTTTTCATTATATTTTATCCATAGTATAGGTCCAAAAGCATGTTTATGAATGTTTTAACAAAAATATCCATTTCAAGAATAGGTAAAATCTGACATTATTTTTGTAAAAAATCATATAAATATTTGCTTCCGCGCCCGAATTTTATGATTTTTCATCATAATTTAGATAAAAGAAAACATTGCAACAAGAAAATTGCTATTTAAAGTGTGTTTGGTATTCCACAATCCAGCCCATGAAGCTTACAATATACAACGTATTTATCAAAAATAGTTATAATCTGCCTTTTTTTGTAAGAAATCATATAAATATTTGCTTTCGCGACCGAATTTTATAATTTTTTGTCATATTTTATCCACAGTATAGGTCCAAAAGCATGTTTATGAATGTTTTAACAAAAATATCCATTTCAAGAATTGGTAAAATCTGACTTTATTTTTGTAAAAAATCATATAAATATTTGCTTCCGCGCCAGAATTATATGATTTTTCATCATATTTTAGCTAAAAGAAAACATTTCAACAAGAAAATTGCTATTTCAAGTGTGGTAGGTATTCTAGAATCCAGCCAATGAAGCTTACAATATAAAACGTATTCATCAAAAATAGGTAAAATCTGACTTTATTTTTGTAAAAAATTATATAAATATTGCTTCCGCGCCCGAATTTTATAATTTTTCATCATATCTTATCCATAGTATAGGTCCAAAAGCATGTTTATGAATGTTTTAACAAAAATATTCATTTCAAAAATAGGTAAAATCTGACTTTATTTTTGTAAAGAATCATATAAATATTTACTTCCGCGTCCGAATTTTATGTTTTTTCATCATAATTTAGGTAAAAGAAAACATTGCAACAAGAAAATTGGTATTTAAAGTGGGTTAGGTATTCTACAATCCAGCCCATGTAGCTTACAATATACAACGTATTCATCAAAAATAGGTAAAATCTGACTTTATTTTTGTAAAAAATTATATAAATATTAGCTGCCGCGCCCGAATTTTATGATTTTTTATCATATTTTATCCACAGTATAGGTCCAAAAGCATGTTTATGAATGTATTAACAAAAATATCCATTTCAAGAATATGTAAAATCTGACTTTATTTTAGCTAAAAGAAAACATTGCAACAAGAAAATTGCTATTTCAAGTGTATTAGGTATTCTAGAATCCAGCCCATGTAGCTTACAATATATAACTTATTCATCAAAAATAGGTAAAATTTGACTTTTTTTTTGTAAAAAATTATATAAATATTTGCTTCCGCATCCGAATTTTATAATTTTTCATCATATTTTATCCATAGTATAGGTCTAAAAGCATGTTTATGAATGTTTTAACAAAAATATCCATTTCAAGAATAGGTAAAATCTGACATTATTTTTGTAAAAAATCATATAAATATTTGCTTCCGCGCCCGAATTTTATGATTTTTCATGATATTTTAGATAAAAGAAAACATTGCAACAAGAAAATTGCTATTTAAAGTGTGTTAGGTATTCTACAATCCAGCCTATGTAGCTTACAATATACAACGTATTCATCAAAAATAGGTAAAATCTGCCTTTTTTTTTGTAAAAAATCATATAAATATTTCTTTCGTGACCGAATTTTATAATTTTTCATCATATTTTATCCACAGTATAGGTCCAAAAGCATGTTTATGAATGTTTTAACAAAAATATTCATTTCAAGAATTGGTAAAATCTGACATTATTTTTGTAAAAAATCATATAAATATTTGCTTCCGCGCCCGAATTTTAAGATTTTTTATCATATTTTAGCTAAAAGAAAACATTGCAACAAGAAAATTGCTATTTCAAGTGTGTTAGGTATTCTAGAATCCAGCCCATGTAGCTTACAATATACAACGTATTCATCAAAAATAGGTAAAATCTGACTTTCTTTTTCTAAAAAATCATATAAATATTTGCTTCCGCGCCCGAATTTTATAATTTTTCGTCATATTTTATCCACTGTATAGGTCCAAAAGCATGTTTATGAATGTTTTAACAAAAATATCCATTTCAAGAATAGGTAAAATCTGACTTTATTTTTGTAAAAAATCATAAATATTTGCTTCCGCGCCCAAAATTTATGATTTTTCATTATAATTTAGGTAAAAGAAAACATTGCAATAAGAAAATTGCTATTTCAAGTGTGGTAGGTATTCTAGAATCTAGCCAATGAAGCTTACAATATACAACGTATTCATGAAAAATAGGAAAAATCTGACTTTATTTTTGTAAAAAATTATATAAATATTTGCTTTTGCGCCCGTATTTTATAATTTTTCATCATATTTTATCCATAGTATAGGTCCAAAAGCATGTTTATGAATGTTTTAACAAAAATATCCATTTAAAAAATAGGTAAAATCTGACCCTATTTTTGTAAAAAATCATAAATATATTTGCTTCAGCGCCCGAATTTTATGATTTTTCATCAATTATAGCTAAAAGAAAACATTGCAACAAGAAAATTGCTATTTCAAGTGTGGTAGGTATTCTAGAATCCAGCCAATGAAGCTTACAATATACAACGTATTCATCAAAAATAGGATAAATCTGACTTTATTTTTGTAAAAAATTATATAAGTATTTGCTTCCGCGCCCGAATTTTGTAATTTTTCATCATATTTTATCCATAGTATAGGCCCTAAAGCATGTTTATGAATGTTTTAACAAAAATTTCCATTTCAAAAATAGGTAAAATTTTACATTATTTTTGTAAAAAATCATACAAATATTTGCTTCCGCGCCCGAATTTTATGATTTTTTATCAATTTTAGCTAATAGAAAACATTGCAACAAGAAAATTGCTATTTCAAGTGTGTTAGGTATTCTAGAATCCAGCCCATGTAGCTTACAATATTCAACGTATTCATCAAAAATAGGTAAAATCTGACTTTTTTTTTGTAAAAAATCATATAAATATTTGCTTCCGCGCCCGAATTTTATAATTTTTTATCATATTTTATCTACAGTATAGGTCCAAAAGCATGTTTATGAATGTTTTAACAAAAATATCCATTTAAAAATAGGTAAATTTGACTTTATTTTTGTAAAAAATTATAAAAATATTTGCTTCCGCGCCCGAATTTTATGATTTTTCATCAATTTTAGCTAAAAGAAAACATTGCAACAAGAAAATTGCTATTTCAAGTTTGTTAGGTATTCTAGAATCCAGCCAATGAAGCTTAAAATATACAACGTATTCATCAAAAATAGGTAAAATCTGACTTTATTTTTGTAAAAATCCTTTAAATATTTGCTTCCGCGCCCGATTTTTATGATTTTTTATCATATTTTAGCTAAAAGAAAACATTGCAAAAAGAAAATTGCTATTTCAAGTGTGTTAGGTATTCTAGAATGCAGCCCATGTAGCTTAAAATATACAACGTATTCATGAAAAATAGGTAAAATCTGACTTTATTTTTATAAAATATTATATAAATATTTGCTTCCGCGCCCGAATTTTATAATTTTTCATCATATTTTATCCACAGTATAGGTCCAAAAGCATGTTTATGAATGTTTTAACAAAAATATCCATTTCAAGAATTGGTAAAATCTGACTTTATTTTCGTAAAAAATCATATAAATATTAGCTTCCGCGCCCGAATTTTATGATTTTTTATCATATTTTAGCTAAAAGAAAACATTACAACAAGAAAATTGCTATTTCAAGTGTGTTAGGTATTCTAGAATCCAATTAATGAAGCTTACAATATACAACGTATTCATGAAAAATAGGTAAAATCTGACTTTATTTTTGTAAAAAATCCTATAAATATTTGCTTCCGCGCCCGATTTTTATGAATTTTCATCATATTTTAGCTAAAAGAAAACATTGCAAAAAGAAAATTGCTATTTCAAGTGTGTTAGGTATTCTAGAATGCAGCCCATGTAGCTTACAATATACAACGTATTCATAAAAAATAGGTAAAATCTTACTTTTTTTTTGTTAAAAATCATATAAATATTTGCTTCTGCGCCCGAATTTTATAATATTTCATCTTATTTTATCCACAGTATAGGTCCAAAAGCATGTTTATGAATGTATTAGCTAATATATCCATTTCAAGAATATGTAAAATCTGACTTTATTTTTGTGAAAAATTATATAAATTTTTGCTTCCGCGCCTGAAATTTATGATTTTTCATCATATTCTAGCTAAAAGAAAACATTTCAACAAGAAAATTGCTATTTCAAGTGTATTAGGTTTTCTAGAATCCAGCCCATCTAGCTTACAATATACAACGTATTCATCAAAAATAGGTAAAATCTGCCTTTTTTTGTAAAAAATTATATAAATATTTGCTTTCGAGACCGAATTTTATAATTTTTCATCATATTTTATCCACGTATTCATCAAAAATAGGTAAAATCTGACTTTATTTTGTAAAAAATCCTATAAATATTTGCTTCCGCGCCCGATTTTTATGATTTTTTATCATATTTTAGCTAAAAGAAAACATTGCAAAAAGAAATTTGCTATTTCAAGTGTGTTAGGTATTCTAGAATGCAGCCCATGTAGCTTACATTATACAAGGTATTCATCAAAAATAGGTAAATCTGACTTTATTTTTGTAAAAAATTATATAAATATTAGCTTCCGAGCCCGAATTTTATAATTTTTTATTATATTTTATTCATAGTATATGTCCAAAAGCATGTTTATGAATGTTTTAACAAAAATATCCATTTCAAGAATAAGTAAAATCTGACATTATTTTTGTAAAAAATCATATAATTATTTGCTTCCGCGCCCGAATTTTATGATTTTTCATCATAATTTAGATAAAAGAAAACATTGCAACAAGAAAATTGCTATTTAAAGTGTGTTAGGTATTCTACAATCCAGCACATGAAGCTTACAATACACAACGTATTCATCAAAAATAGGTATAATCTGCCTTTTTTTGTAAAAAATCATATAAATATTTACTTTCGCGACCGAATTTTATAATTTTTCATCATATTTTATCCACAGTATATGTCCAAAAGCATGTTTATGAATGTTTTAACAAAAATATCCATTTCAAGAATTGATAAAATCTGACTTTATTTTCGTAAAAAATCATATAAATATTAGCTTCCGCGCCCGAATTTTATGATTTTTTATCATATTTTAGCTAAAAGAAAACATTACAACAAGAAAATTGCTATTTCAAGTGTGTTAGGTATTCTAGAATCCAATTAATGAAGCTTACAATATACAACGTATTCATCAAAAATAGGTAAAATCTGACTTTATTTTTGTAAAAAATCCTATAAATATTTGCTTCCGCGCCCGATTTTTATGAATTTTCATCATATTTTAGCTAAAAGAAAACATTGCAAAAAGAAAATTGCTATTTCAAGTGTGTTAGGTATTCTAGAATGCAGCCCGTGTAGCTTACAATATACAACGTATTCATAAAAAATAGGTAAAATCTTACTTTTTTTTGTAAAAAATCATATAAATATTTGCTTCTGCGCCCGAATTTTATAATATTTCATCTTATTTTATCCACAGTATAGGTCCAAAAGCATGTTTATGAATGTATTAGCAAAAATATCCATTTCAAGAATATGTAAAATCTGACTTTATTTTTGTAAAAAATTATATAAATATTTGCTTCCGCGCCCGAATTTTATGATTTTTTATCATATTTTAGCTAAAAGAAAACATTGCAAAAAGAAAATTGCTATTTCAAGTGTGTTAGTTATTCTAAAATGCAGCCCATGTATCTTACAATATACAAGGTATTCATCAAAAATAGGTAAAATCTGACTTTATTTTTGTAAAAAATTATATAAATATTTGCTTCCGCGCCCGAATTTTATAATTTTTCATTCTGTTTTATCCATAGTATAGGTCCAAAAGCATGTTTATGAATGTTTTAACAAAAATATCCATTTCAAGAATAGGTAAAATCTGACAATATTTTTGTAAAAAATCATATAATTATTTGCTTTCGCGCCCGAATTTTATGATTTTTCATCATAATTTAAATAAAAGAAAACATTGCAACAAGAAAATTGTTATTTAAAGTGTGTTAGGTATTCTACAATCCAGCACATGAAGCTTACAATACACAACGTATTCATAAAAAATAGGTAAAATCTTACTTTTTTTTGTAAAAAATCATATAAATATTTGCTTCTGCGCCCGAATTTTATAATATTTCATCTTATTTTATCCACAGTATAGGTCCAAAAGCATGTTTATGAATGTATTAACAAAAATATCCATTTCAAGAATATGTAAAATCTGACTTTATTTTTGTAAAAAATCATATAAATATTTGCTTCCGCGCCTGAAATTTATGATTTTTCATCATATTTTAGCTAAAAGAAAACATTGCAACAAGAATATTGCTATTTCAAGTGTATTAGGTATTCTAGAATCCAGCCCATGTAGCTTACAATATACAACGTATTCATCAAAAATAGGTAAAATCTGACTTTTTTTTTTGTAAAAAATCATATAAATATTTGCTTCCGCGCCCGAATTTTATAATTTTTCATCATATTTTATCCACAGTATAGGTCCAAAAGCATGTTTATAAATATTTTAACAAAAATATCCATTTTAAGAATAGGTATAGGTAAAATCTGACTTTATTTTTGTAAAAAATTATATAAATATTTGCTTCCGCGCCCGAATTTTATAATTTTTCATTATATTTTATCCATAGTATAGGTCCAAAAGCATGTTTATGAATGTATTAACAAAAATATCCATTTCAAGAATAGGTAAAATCTGACATTATTTTTGTAAAAAATCATATAATTATTTGCTTCCGCGCCCGAATTTTATGATTTTTCATCATAATTTAGATAAAAGAAAACATTACAACAAGAAAATTGCTATTTAAAGTGTGTTAGGTATTCTACAATCCAGCACATGAAGCTTACAATACACAACGTATTTATAAAAAATAGGTAAAATCTTACTTTTTTTTGTAAAAAATCATATAAATATTTGCTTCTGCGCCCGAATTTTATAATATTTCATCTTATTTTATCCACAGTATAGGTCCAAAAGCATGTTTATGAATGTATTAACAAAAATATCCATTTCAAGAATATGTAAAATCTGATTTTATTTTTGTAAAAAATCATATAAATATTTGCTTCCGCGCCTGAAATTTATGATTTTTCATCATATTTTAGCTAAAAGAAAACATTGCAACAAGAATATTGCTATTTCAAGTGTATTAGGTATTCTAGAATCCAGCCCATGTAGCTTACAATATACAACGTATTCATCAAAAATAGGTAAAATCTGATTTTTTTTTTGTAAAAAATCATATAAATATTTGCTTCCGCGCCCGAATTTTATAATTTTTCATCATATTTTATCCACAGTATAGGTCCAAAAGCATGTTTATAAATGTTTTAACAAAAATATCCATTTCAAGAATAGGTAAAATCTGCCTTTATTTTTGTAAAAAATCATATAAATATTTGCTTCCGCGCCCGAATTTTATGATTTTTCATCATATTTTAGATAAAAGAAAACATTGCAACAAGAAAATTGCTATTTAAAGTGTGTTAGGTATTCTACAATCCAGCCTATGTAGCTTACAATAAACAACGTATTCATCAAAAATAGGTAAAATCTGCCTTTTTTTTGTAAAAAATCATATAAATATTTGCTTTCGCGACCGAATTTTATAATTTTTCATCATATTTTATCCACGTATTCATCAAAAATAGGTAAAATCTGACTTTATTTTTGTAAAAAATCCTATAAATATTTGCTTCCGCGCCCGATTTTTATGATTTTTTATCATATTTTAGCTAAAAGAAAACATTGCAAAAAGAAATTTGCTATTTCAAGTGTGTTAGGTATTCTAGAATCCAGCCAATGAAGCTTAAAATATACAACGTATTCATCAAAAATAGGTAAAATCTGACTTTATTTTTGTAAAAAATCCTATAAATATTTGCTTCCGCGCCCGATTTTTATGATTTTTCATCATATTTTAGCTAAAAGAAAACATTGCAAAAAGAAAATTGCTATTTCAAGTGTGTTAGGTATTCTAGAATGCAGCCCATGTAGCTTACAATATACAACGTATTCATTAAAAATAGGTAAAATCTTACTTTTTTTTGTAAAAAATCATATAAATATTTGCTTCTGCGCCCGAATTTTATAATATTTTATCTTATTTTATCCACAGTATAGGTCCAAAAGCATGTTTATGAATGTATTAACAAAAATATCCATTTCAAGAATATGTTAAATCTGACTTTATTTTTGTAAAAAATCCTATAAATATTTGCTTCCGCGCCCAATTTTTATGAATTTTCATCATATTCTAACTAAAAGAAAACATTGCAAAAAGAAATTTGCTATTTCAAGTGTGTTAGTTATTCTAGAATCCAGCCAATGAAGCTTAAAATATACAACGTATTCATCAAAAATAGGTAAAATCTGACTTTATTTTTGTAAAAAATCCTATAAATATTTGCTTCCGCGCCCGATTTTTATGATTTTTCATCATATTTTAGCTAAAAGAAAACATTGCAAAAAGAAAATTGCTATTTCAAGTGTATTAGCTATTCTAGAATGCAGCCCATGTAGCTTACAATATACAACGTATTCATCAAAAATAGGTAAAATCTGATTTTTTTTTTGTAAAAAATCATATAAATATTTGCTTCCGCGCCCGAATTTTATAATTTTTTATCATATTTTATCCACAGTATAGGTCCAAAAGCATGTTTATGAATGTTTTAACAAAAATATCCATTTCAAGAATAGGTAAAATCTGACTTTATTTTTGTAAAAAATCATAAATATTTGCTTCCGCGCCCAAAATTTATGATTTTTCATTATAATTTAGGTGAAAGAAAACATTGCAATAAGAAAATTGCTATTTCAAGTGTGGTAGGTATTCTAGAATCTAGCCAATGAAGCTTACAATATACAACGTATTCATGAAAAATAGGAAAAATCTGAGTTTATTTTTGTAAAAAATTATATAAATATTTGCTTTTGCGCCCGTATTTCATAATTTTTCATCATATTTTATCCATAGTATAGGTCCAAAAGCATGTTTATGAATGTTTTAACAAAAATATCCATTTAAAAAATAGGTAAAATCTGACTCTATTTTTGTAAAAAATCATAAATATATTTGCTTCCGCGCCCGAATTTTATGATTTTTCATCAATTATAGCTAAAAGAAAACATTGCAACAAGAAAATTGCTATTTCAAGTGTGGTAGGTATTCTAGAATCCAGCCAATGAAGCTTACAATATACAACGTATTCATCAAAAATAGGATAAATCTGACTTTATTTTTGTAAAAAATTATATAAATATTTGCTTCCGCGCCCGAATTTTGTAATTTTTCATCATATTTTATCCATAGTATAGGCCCAAAAGCATGTTTATGAATGTTTTAACAAAAATTTCCATTTCAAAAATAGGTAAAATTTTACATTATTTATGTAAAAAATCATACAAATATTTGCTTCCGCGCCCGAATTTTATGATTTTTTATCAATTTTAGCTAATAGAAAACATTGCAACAAGAAAATTGCTATTTCAAGTGTGTTAGTTATTCTAGAATCCAGCCAATGAAGCTTAAAATATACAACGTACTCATCAAAAATAGGTAAAATCTGACTTTATTTTTGTAAAAAATCCTATAAATATTTGCTTCCGCGCCCGATTTTTATGATTTTTCATCATATTTTAGCTAAAAGAAAACATTGCAAAAAGAAAATTGCTATTTCAAGTGTATTAGCTATTCTAGAATGCAGCCCATGTAGCTTACAATATACAACGTATTCATCAAAAATAGGTAAAATCTGATTTTTTTTTTGTAAAAAATCATATAAATATTTGCTTCCGCGCCCGAATTTTATAATTTTTTATCATATTTTATCCACAGTATAGGTCCAAAAGCATGTTTATGAATGTTTTAACAAAAATATCCATTTCAAGAATAGGTAAAATCTGACTTTATTTTTGTAAAAAATCATAAATATTTGCTTCCGCGCCCAAAATTTATGATTTTTCATTATAATTTAGGTGAAAGAAAACATTGCAATAAGAAAATTGCTATTTCAAGTGTGGTAGGTATTCTAGAATCTAGCCAATGAAGCTTACAATATACAACGTATTCATGAAAAATAGGAAAAATCTGAGTTTATTTTTGTAAAAAATTATATAAATATTTGCTTTTGCGCCCGTATTTTATAATTTTTCATCATATTTTATCCATAGTATAGGTCCAAAAGCATGTTTATGAATGTTTTAACAAAAATATCCATTTAAAAAATAGGTAAAATCTGACTCTATTTTTGTAAAAAATCATAAATATATTTGCTTCCGCGCCCGAATTTTATGATTTTTCATCAATTATAGCTAAAAGAAAACATTGCAACAAGAAAATTGCTATTTCAAGTGTGGTAGGTATTCTAGAATCCAGCCAATGAAGCTTACAATATACAACGTATTCATCAAAAATAGGATAAATCTGACTTTATTTTTGTAAAAAATTATATAAATATTTGCTTCCGCGCCCGAATTTTGTAATTTTTCATCATATTTTATCCATAGTATAGGCCCAAAAGCATGTTTATGAATGTTTTAACAAAAATTTCCATTTCAAAAATAGGTAAAATTTTACATTATTTATGTAAAAAATCATACAAATATTTGCTTCCGCGCCCGAATTTTATGATTTTTTATCAATTTTAGCTAATAGAAAACATTGCAACAAGAAAATTGCTATTTCAAGTGTGTTAGGTATTCTAGAATCCAGCCCATGTCGCTTACAATATACAACGTATTCATCAAAAATAGGTAAAATCTGACTTTTTTTTTGTAAAAAATCATATAAATATTTGCTTCCGCGCCCGAGTTTTATAATTTTTTATCATATTTTATCCATAGTATTTAGTCCAAAAGCATGTTTATGAATGTTTTAACAAAAATATCCATTTCAAAAATATGTAAATCTGACTTTATTTTTGTAAAAAATCATATAAATATATGCTTCCGCGCCCGAATTTTATGATTTTTCATCATATTTTAGCTAAAAGAAAACATTGCAATGAGAAAATTGCTATTTCAAGTGTGTTAGGTATTCTAGAATCCAGCCCATGTAGCTTACAATATACAACGTATTCATCAAAAATAGGTAAAATCTGACTTTTTTTTTGTAAAAAATCATATAAATATTTGCTTCCGCGCCCGAATTTTATAATTTTTTATCATATTTTATCTACAGTATAGGTCCAAAAGCATGTTTATGAATGTTTTAACAAAAATATCCATTTCAAGAATAGGTAAAATCTGACTTTATTTTTGTAAAAAGTCATAAATATTTGCTTCCGCGCCCGAAATTTATGAATTTTCATCATAATTTAGGTAAAAGAAAACATTGCAATAAGAAAATTGCTATTTCAAGTGTGGTAGGTATTCTAGAATCTAGCCAATGAAGCTTACAATATACAACGTATTCTTCAAAAATAGGAAAAATCTGACTTTATTTTTGTAAAAAATTATATAAATATTTGCTTTTGCGACCGTATTTTATCATTTTTCATCATATTTTATCCATAGTATAGGTCCAAAAGCATGTTTATTAATGTTTTAACAAAAATATCCATTTCAAAAATAGATAAAATCTGACTTTATTTATGTAAAAAATCATAAAAATATTTGCTTCCGCGCCCGAATTTTTTGATTTTTCATCAATTTTAGCTAAAAGAAAACATTGCAACAAGAAAATTGCTATTTCAAGTGTGGTAGGTATTCTAGAATCCAGCCAATGAAGCTTACAATATACAACGTATTCATCAAAAATAGGTAAAATCTGACTTTATTTTTGTAAAAAATTATATAAATTTTTGCTTCCGCGCCAGAATTTTATAATTTTTCATCATATTTTATCCATAGCATAGGTCCAAAAGCATGTTTATGAATGTTTAAAAAAAAATATCCATTTCAAAAATAGGAAAAATCTGACTTTATTTTTGAAAAAAATCATATAAATATTTCCTTCTGCGCCCGAATTTTATGATTTTTCATCATATTTTAGCTAAAAGAAAACATTGCTACAAGAAAATTGCTATTTCAAGTGTGTTAGGTATTCTAGAGTCCAGCCCATGTAGCTTACAATATACAACGTATTCATCAAAAATAGGAAAAATCTGACTTTTTTTTTGTAAAAAATCATATAAATATTTGCTTCCGCGCCCGAATTTTATAATTTTTCATCATATTTTATCCACAGTATAGGTCCAAAAGCATGTTTATGAAAGTTTAAACAAAAATATCCATTTCAAGAAAAGGTAATATCTGACTTTATTTTTGTAAAAAATCATATAAATATTTGATTCCGCGCCTGAGTTTTATGATTTTTCATCATAATTTAGGTAAAAGAAAACATTGCAACAAGAAAATTGCTATTTCAAGTGTGGTTGGTATTCTAGAATCCAGCCAATGAAGCTTACAATATACAACGTATTCATCAAAAATAGGTAAAATCTGACTTTATTTATATAAATAATTATATAAATATGTCGAAGGTGGCATCTCCGCCGTCACAATATTTTGCTCGTCACTCATATTGTTATTAAAATAATACAAAACACTCAAATCAAACACAAACAACACACAATACTATTAATAATTACACTTAATACAAATTAGATATTTAATAAAAATGATTATAAAAATAAGAAACGTAGGTAATCTCGGGATGCTTGCTTGGCTCTATCTGCCCGACCGGACCACCGTAGAAGTCCCTGTTCCTCTCCCGATTTCACCCAAGTGCCGACTAAGCAAAACAATAAACAAAGATTCAATTCATTAGCTAATAGACGGCACTTGACGTTTCATATTTATTACACCGTGACTCTGCGACACGGCCATACTGACCACTCACACGTCCTCGTGAGATGCACCTGTAATAAATAAGATTACAGCTATTATAATTCGCTCGGCCACACCTGACAATTAATTATATCAGGCTAAAACATAATATGACATAGTCAACTATCCATGTCACATGTCACCTCCATCCAGTGACAACTTCTATGTTACTTCCATCCAGTAACAGATTAAAACATTGTCACTTCCATCCAGTGACAAAATACACATTAACACTTCCATCCAGTGATAATACTCTCTATGTTACTTCCATCCAGCAACAAATTAAGACATTGTCACTTCCATCCAGTGACAAAATACACATTATCACTTCCATCCAGTGATAATACTCATACACATACATTAATATTCACACACATTATCACTTCCATCCAGTGATAATATTAAGAAGCACTTACATCCAGTACTACTACAATTTACATACTGCGAAAAACCAGTCGCACAGCGCACACTCACGGTCTACATTTAAGAGATACCGATTTCTATTGAGCTACGCCTACGACCAACAATGGCAGTATGATCAACCAAATAACAATGAGCATAATTACCTTTTTGGTCCTCCTGTTCACATTGCCTCAAATCATTTTCTGTCTCAACAGGAGTCTGACCTTCAGGCATTATTCTCATTCTATCATGAGGATATTTGTATGTACGTTTAGAATTCAAAGCTTTTAGTACATATCTGTCACCTTCAAGTACCTCAACAACTTTATAAGGCCCTTTATACTTTGGGTCAAGTTTTGTCTGATTACGTTCTTCGTTTTGAATTAACACAAAATCTCCTACCAAAAATTTATTTACTTTGGCTTTGCTCTCGTCAAACCTTTGTTTTTCATACTCTGCACTTTTACCAATGTTGATTGCAGCTTGCTCTCTAACGTCAGTTATATCTACTTCCGGTTCTGGCTCATTTGTCAACATTAAATTTAAAGGTCTTGCAACCTTTCCAATCAATAATTCTAAAGGACTAGATTTGGTAGTACGATTAACTGTACAATTCAATGCTAGTTGGATCTCAGGTAATGCATCTTGCCAAGAACGATCTTTGCTTGTTTCCACTGCAGTTAGCATACCTTTTAAAGTTCCCATAACACGCTCTACCTGACCATTAGCACGAGAACCTCCGGTAGCAATTAAATGTAAACTAATATTGTGTGAATCACAAAATTCTCTAAACTCTTTACTAGAAAAACAACGACCTTGATCAGCAATTATACGAGTTGGGGTGCCAAATAAAGCTATACTACATTTTACTGACTTAATACTATTTTCAGTATCTATATTTAAAGTGTGGTGTAAGAGAACAAATTTTGTAAAAGCATCAATGAGAACAAAAACATATTCTTTTGTATCATTTTTGCCGCTTAATTTTCCTGTCGCATCGATGTGTAAAGTATGCCAAGGAATTGCTACTTTTGGTATCGGATGTAATTCGGCTTGAATCTTGCCTGAATGAGATTTCGATATTTTACACGTAATGCAATTATCAATAAATTTCCTAACATATTTTGTCATATTATCAAACCAATAAAATTCGAAAACTTTTTCTAAAGTCTTCTCCCAACCAAGATGCATAATGGCTTCGTGCGTATTGTTAATAACAGACCATCTCAGTGCTCTGGGCAAAATAGGTAAGCATCGAGTATTACCATTTCTTTGTATCTTTCGGTAAAGAACACCGGAACGTAATTCATAAGTTTTAGCAACATTCGTATTGAACTGTCCATTATTAAAATCAGCAATAAGTTTAGAGATTTCGTCATCACGCTGTTGTTCAGCAAATAACCAATTACTTGATAAGTTAGCCATATCAATTTGTTTGTGTTGAAAATTTTCGAAAATATTATTAGAGGAATTTGGAAGAGGATTTCGTGAAAAGAAATCGGCATGACACATTCGTTTCCCATCTCTATGCACAATTTCAAAATCGAAAGCCTGCAAGAAAGCCCACCATCGGTGTACTCGGGGAGTAAGATCTAATTTCTTGCGTGATGATTGCAATGAATTACAGTCTGTAATAACAATAAACTTACGCCCATATAAATAATGTCGGAAATGTTTAACTGAATTTACAACGGCCAGGGTTTCTAATTCATAAGAATGATATTTGGACTCTGCTAGTGTAGTACGTTTACTAAAATATGCAACGACGTGTAACTTTTTATCTCGTTTTTGCATTAAAATCGCACCATATCCCAAAGAGCTTGCATCTGTATGCAATTCTATGGGATAATTTGGATCAAATATCATAAGTACCGGTTCACTTGTTAATAATGTTATTATTTTCTGTCGAATACTTTCGTGAGACGGTTTCCAATCTATAATGTTACCTTTATTAGTTAATAAAAGATAAAGTGGAGCCATAATTTGTGAAAATTTAGGAACAAACTGTCGAAAATACAAAGCTAAGCCTATAAATTGACGCAATTGAGTCATAGTTTTAGGTGGCGGTAATGTTGTTAAGGCTTCTATTTTCTTTGGATTCGGCCTAATTTCTCCAGCCCTAACTTTAAACCCGAGATACTCTACCTTCTGTTTCAAAAATGAACATTTATCAATGTTAAATGAAAATCCAGCCCCCGTTAATGTTTTTAAAACAATTTGAAGTCTCTCTAAAGCTTCCTCAATATTACTAGCCACGATAAGGATGTCGTCCATATAAACAATTACAAATGAATGTGCAAGCTCTCCTAACGCTTTGATGACCGCGCGCTGAAATACTGACGGCGCATTCCGTAACCCAAAAGGCATAGTCAAGTACTCATACTGACCGTCAGGTGTAACAAACGCAGTATATTCAATAGATTGCGGGTGAACGGGAATTTGGTGAAAGCCGCTAGCCATATCCAAACTTGTAAAGTAATGACTATTATTTAATCTCGCAATTTGATCCGTAATAAGGGGAAGAGGGTATCTATCAGGTATAGTATTATCATTTAACTCACGATAATCTACGCACATTCGATCAGTACCATTTTTCTTTTTAACAAGTAGTATGGGACTCGCAAAAGGAGAACAACTAGGTCTAATTATATTTGCACGTAACAACTCATCGATTCTATCTCGAACAATTTTTCATTCATCGGGACTTAATCTATATGGACGTCGACAGACAGTTTTATTTGGGTCTTTAAGACGTATTTGCATTGGATCAGTGTTAACACGACTGTTAGGTATACCATGAATAAAATTGTTTTTGAAATCATTTAATATTGATAGTAATTTCAATTTAAATTCTGATGAAACATCGGTTTGTATATTTTCAAAGTCAGTAGCTGTTTGATCCCCTAAAATGCATACGTCAACAATGTTTACTTTAGATAAGCTTAACTTATCGGAACTCATAAACACAGCCAAGCCTTGACTCAAAATCTCACGACCAATCATAATATTGTTCCTCAAACAATAATCAGGCAAAACATGATATAATATATCAAAGGTGACATCATCAATTTTGACAATAGACAAAATTTGTAAAGTACTAATTACACTCGTTTGACCAATGCCAGTTAAAGTAATTACGTTATTAAATCTTTTTCCATGAAATTTGAAAGATATTGTCTCTTTCATAAGAGAACATTCTGCTCCCGAATCATAATAAAATGGAAAATTCTCACCAGAATGATGCAACATGCCTGAAGGTGTGCTAATTTGGCAAAGATCCACACGCCGTTCGGTGGACACGGCAGTACTGCTGCTACCCCTCTCCTTGCTGCTGTTACCCGTATCAGGACAACGCGATGCATAGTGACCAACGGATCTGCACTTGAAGCATGTAACATTCTGCAGCGAAAAACTTCTTGAAGGCTGACTCTTGTACGAATCTGGTCTGTCGCTCTTTCTGGTAAAATTCTTCTTTTTCAACCGACAATCGACTGATTTGTGTCCTAATTTATTACAATGAAAACACTTTATCACTGAAGGCGCTGACATAAATTTAAACCGCTTATTTTCATATCTATCTGCTTCGTTCATAATGCCAGAAACTTTTCTTTTTAAGAATGAGAATACTTTTAATTCTTGTTGTAGTCCATTTCTTGATAAAATATCGGACGTAAACGCTAGCCGTTGAAGTCGAGGTTCGAATTGCGAAACGTGGGCCAACACAGTTGAAACAACAATTTGTTCAACAGTCAAGTCTTTCCACCGGGACATTAATGACGTCGTAAGACGAGCTGCATAGGCTGCAAGTGATTCGCCTTCTTTAGGTTTGCCATTATTTAAATTAATAAGGCATGCCGCTGCAGTTTCGGGACAATCATATCGTGAAATAAATAATTCTTTAAATTGGTTCCATGTCATACCAGGAAAAGAAACTTGTGATAACCAAGCAGATGCTGGTCCTTTCAGAGCCCGACTGAGAACAATCATCAGTGCAGCACCCTGTAGCGGTTGATCAAGCATACACATATCTGCTGTACTAACCCAAGAACGTGCATCAACTTCTACCTTTTCGGGATCGAATTCTGGCAATGTTATGTCAGCATTTTCGTTTGATGTTTTCATTGTACGTATCAATGCCAAGAAGTTCTGGTTTTGCAGTTCAAGAAGTGACCGCCATTGTTCATCACTGTTATTACGCATTGCTTCTGGTGATGGAGGAGGTGGTGCGGATCCCACTTCTGATGTCGAGGGTGGCATCTCCGCCGTCACAATATTTTGCTCGTCACTCATATTGTTATTAAAATAATACAAAACACTCAAATCAAACACTTTAATCAAACACAAACAACACACAATACAATTAATAATTACACTTAATACAAATTAGATATTTAATAAAAATGATTATAAAAATAAGAAACGTAGGTAATCTCGGGATGCTTGCTTGGCTCTATCTGCCCGACCGGACCACCGTAGAAGTCCCTGTTCCTCTCCCGATTTCACCCAAGTGCCGACTAAGCAAAACAATAAAAAAAGATTCAATTCAATAGCTAATAGACGGCACTTGACGTTTCATATTTATTACACCCTGACTCTGCGACAAATATTTGCTTCCGCGCCCGAATTTTATAATTTTTCATCATATTTTGTCCACAGTATAGGTCCAAAAGCATGTTTATGAATGTTTTAACAAAAATATCCATTTCAAAAATAGGTAAAATCTGACTTTATTTTTGTAAAAAATCATATAAATATTTGCTTCCGCGCCCGAATTTTATGATTTTTCATCATATTTCAGCAAAAAGAAAACATTGCAACAAGAAAATTGTTATATCAAGTGTGTTAGGTATTCTAGAATCCAGCCCATGTAGCTTACAATATATAACGTATTCATAATAAATAGGTAAAATCTTACTTTTTTTTGTAAAAAATCATATAAATATTTGCTTCCGCGCCCGAATTTTATAATTTTTTATCATATTTTATCTATAGTATAGGTCTAAAAGCATGTTTATGAATGTTTTAACAAAAATATCCATTTCAAGAATAGGTAAAATCTGACATTATTTTTGTAAAAAATCATATAAATATTTGCTTCCGCGCCCGAATTTTATGAGTTTTCATTATGATGAATTGTAGAATACCTAACACACTTTAAATTGCATTTTTCTTGTTGCAATGTTTTCTTTTATCTAAAATATGTTTTAGATAAAAGAAAACATTGCAACAAGAAAATTGCAATTTAAAGTGTGTTAGGTATTCTACAATCCAGCCTATGTAGCTTACAATATACAACGTATTCATCAAAAATAGGTAAAATCTGCCTTTTTTTATAAATAACCATATAAATATTGGCTTTCGCGACCGAATTTTATAATTTTTCATCATATTTTATCCACAGTATAGGTCCAAAAGCATGTTTATGAATGTTTTAACAAAAATATTCATTTCAAGAATTGGTAAAATCTGACATTATTTTTGTAAAAAATCATATAAATATTTGCTTACGTGCCCGAATTTTATGATTTTTCATCATATTTTAGCTAAAAGAAAACATTACAACAAGAAAATTGCTATTTCAAGTGTATTAGGTATTCTAGAATCCAGCCTATGAAGCTTACAATGTACAACGTATTCATCAAAAATAGGTAAAATCTGACTATATTTTTGTAAAAAATTATATAAATATTTGCATCTGCGTCCGAATTTTATAATTTTTCATCATATTTTATCCATAGTATAGGTCCAAAAGCATGTTTATGAATGTTTTAACAAAAATATCCATTTCTAAAATAGGTAAAATCTGACTATATTTTTGTAAAGAATCATATAAATATTTGCTTCCGCGCCCGAATTTTATGTTTTTTCATCATAATATAGGTAAAAGAAAACATTGCAACAAGAAAATTGCTATTTAAAGTGTGGTAGGTATTCTACAATCCAGTCCATGTAGCTTACAATATACAACGTATTCATCAAAAATAGTTAAAATCTGACTTTATTTTTGTAAAAAATTATATAAATATTTGATGCCGCGCCCAAATTTTATGATTTTTCATCATATTATAGCTAAAAGAAAACATTGCAACAAGAAAATTGCTATTTTAAGTGTGTCAGGTATTCTAGAATCCAGCCCATGTAGCTTACAATATACAACGTATTCATCAAAAATAGGTATAATCTGACTTTTTTTTTTGTAAAAAATAATTTAAATATTTGCTTCCGCGCCCGAGTTTTATAATTTGTCATCATATTTTATCCACAGTATAGGTCCAAAAGCATGTTTATGAATGTTTTAACAAAAATATCCATTTCAAGAATAGGTAAAACCTTACTTTATTTTTGTAAAGAATCATATAAATATTTGCTTCCGCGCCCGAATTTTATGATTTTTCATCACAATTTAGGTAAAAGAAAACATTGCAACAAGAAAATTGCTATTTCAAGTGTGGTAGGTATTCTAGAATCCAGCCTATGAAGCTTACAATATACAACGTATTCATCAAAAATTTGTAAAAAATTATATAAATATTTACTTCCGCGCCCGAATTTTATAATTTTTCATCATATTTTATCCATAGTATAGGTCCAAAAGCATGTTTATGAATGTTTTAACAAAAATATCCATTTCAAAAAAAGGTAAAATCTGACTTTATTTTTGTAAAAAATCATAAAAATATTTGCTTCCGCGCCCGAATTTTATGATTTTTCATCATATTTTAGCTAAAAGAAAACATTGCAATGAGAAAATTGCTATTTCAATTGTGTTAGGTATTCTAGAATCCAGCCCATGTAGCTTACAATATACAACGTATTCATCAAAAATCGGTAAAATCTGACTTTATTTTTGTAAAAAATCATATAATTATTTGCTTCCGCGCCCGAATTTTATAATTTTTTATCATATTTTATTCACAGTATAGGTCCAAAAGCATGTTTATGAATGTTTTAACAAAAATATCCATTTCAAGAATAGGTAAAATCTGACTTTATTTTTGTAAAAAGTCATATAAACATTTGCTTCCGCGCCCGAAATTTATGATTTTTCATCCTAATTTAGGTAAAAGAAAACATTGCAACAAGAAAATTGCTATTTCAAGTGTGGTAGGTATTCTAGAATCCAGCCAATGAAGCTTACAATATACAACGTATTCATCAAAAATAGGTAAAATCTGACATTTTTTTTTGTAAAAAATTATATAAATATTTGCTTCCGCGCCCGAATTTTATAATTTTTCATCATATTTTATCCATATTATAGGTCCAAAAGCATGTTTATAAATGTTTTATCAAAAATATCCATTTCAAAAATAGGTAAAATCTGACTTTATTTTTGTAAAAAATCATATAAATATTTGCTTTCGCGCCCGAATTTTATGATTTGTCATCATATTTTAGCTAAAAGAAAACATTGCAATGAGAAAATTGCTATTTCAAGTGTGTTAGGTTTTCTAGAATCCAGCCCATGTAGCTTACAATATACAACGTATTCATCAAAAATAGGTAAAAGCTGACTTTTTTTTTGCAAAAAATAATTTAAATATTTGCTTCCGCGCCCGAGTTTTATAATTTTTCATCATATTTTATCCACAGTATAGGTCCAAAAGCATGTTTATGAATGTTTAAACAAAAAAATCAATTTCAACAATAGGTAAAATCTGACTTTATTTTTGTAAAAAATCATATAAATATTTGCTTCCGCGCCCGAATTTTATGATTTTTTATCATATTTTAGCTAAAAGAAAACATTGCAATGAGAAAATTGCTATTTCAAGTGTGTTAGGTTTTCTAGAATCATGCCCATGTAGCTTACAATATACAACGTATTCATCAAAAATAGGTAAAATCTGACATTTTTTTTGTAAAAAATCATATAAATATTTGCTTCCGCGCCAGAATTTTATAATTTTTCATCATATTTTATCCACAGTATAGGTCCAAAAGCACGTTTATGAATGTTTTAACAAAAATATCCATTTCAAGAATAGGTAAAATCTGACTTTATTTTAGTAAAATATCATAAATATTTGCTTCCGCGCCCGAATTTTATGATTTTTCATCATAATTTAGGTAAAAGAAAACATTGCAACAAGAAAATTGCTATTTCAAGTGTGGTAGGAATTCTAGAATCTAGCCAATGAAGCTTTATTTTTGTAAAAAATTATATAAATATTTGCTTCCGCGCCCGAATTTTATAATTTTTTATCATATTTTATCAATAGTATAGGTCCAAAAGCATGTTTATGAAGGTTTTAACAAAAATATCCATTTCAAAAATAGGTAAAATTTTACTTTATTTTTGTAAAAAATCATATAAATATTTGCTTCCGCGCCCGAGTTTTATAATTTTTCATCATATTTTATTCATAGTATGGGTCCAAAAGCATGTTTATAAATGTTTTAACTAAAATATACATTTCAAAAATAGGTAAAATCTGACTTTATTTTTGTAAAAAGTCATATAAATATTTGCTTCCGCGCCCGAAATTTATGATTTTTTATCATAATTTTGGTAAAAGAAAACATTGCAACAAGAAAATTGCTATTTCAAGTGTGGTAGGTTTTCTAGAATCCAGCCAATGAAGCTTACAATATACAACGTATTCATCAAAAATAGGTAGTCTGACTTTATTTTTGTAAAAAGTCATATAAATATTTGCTGCGGCGCCCGAATTTTATGATTTTTCATCAATTTTAGCTAAAAGAAAACATTGCAACAAGAAAATTGCTATTTCAAGTGTGGTAGGTATTCTAGAATCCAGCCAATGAAGCTTACAATATACAACGTATTCATCAAAAATAGGTAAAGTCAGACTTTTTTTTTGTAAAAAATCGGATAAATATTTACTTCCGCGCCCGAATTTTATAATTTGTTATTATATTTTATCCACAGTATAGGTGCAAAAGCATGTTTATGAGTGTTTAAACAAAAATATCAATTTCAAGAATAGATAAAATCTGACTTTATTTTTTGTAAAAAATCATATGAATATTTGCTTCCGCGCCCGAATTTTATGATTTATCATCATAATTTAGGTAAAAGAAAACATTGCAACAAGAAAATTGCTATTTCAAGTGTGGTAGGTATTCTAGAATCCAGCCAATGAAGCTTACAATATACAACGTATTCATCAAAAATAGGTAAAATCTGACTTAATTTTTGTAAAAAATTATATAAATATTTGCTTCCGCGCCCGAATTTTATAATTTTTTATCATATTTTATCCATAGTATAGGTCCAAAAGCATGTTAATGAATGTTTTAACAAAAATATCCATTTCAAAAATAGGTAAAATTTTACTTTATTTTTGTAAATAATCATATAAATATTTGCTTCCGCGCCCGAGTTTTATAATATTTCATCATATTTTATCCACAGTATAGGTCCAAAAGCATGTTTATGAATGTTTAAACAAAACTATCAATTTCAAGAATAGGTAAAATCTGACTTTATTTTTGTAAAAAATCATATGAATATTTGCTTCCGCGCCCGAATTTTATGATTTTTCATCATAATTTAGGTAAAAGAAAACATTGCAACAAGAAAATTGCTATTTCAAGTGTGGTAGGTATTCTAGAATCCAGCCAATGAAGCTTACAATATACAACGTATTCATCAAAAATAGGTAAAATCTGACTTTATTTTTGTAAAAAATTATATAAATATTGACTTCTGCACCCGAATTTTATAATTTTTCATCATATTTTATCCATAGTATAGGTCCAAAAGAATGTTTATGAATGTTTTAACAAAAATATCCATTCAAAAATATGTAAAATTTACTTAATTTTTGTAAAAAATTATATAAATATTTGCTTCCGCGCCCGATTTTTATAATTTTTTATCATATTTTATCGATAGTATAGGTCCAAAAGCATGTTTATGAATGTTTTAACAAAAATATCCATTTCAAAAATATTTAAAATCTGACTTTATTTTTGTAAAAAATCATATAAATATTTGCTTCCGCGCCCGAATTTTATGATTTTTCATCATATTTTAGCTAAAAGAAAACGTTGCGATGAGAAAGTTGCTATTTCAAGTGTGTTAGGTATTCTAGAATCCAGCCCATGTAGCTTACAATATACAACGTATTCATCAAAAATAGGTAAAATCTGACTTTTTTTTTTGTAAAAAATCGTATAAATATTTGCTTCCGCGCCCGAATTTTATAATTTGTCATCATATTTTATCCACAGTATAGGTCCAAAAGCATGTTTATGAATGTTTTAACAAAAATATCCATTTCAAGAATAGGTAAAATCTGACTTTATTTTTGTAAAAAATCATAAATATTTGCTTCCGCGCCCGAAATTTATGATTTTTCATCATAATTTAGGTAAAAGAAAACATTGCAATAAGAAAATTGCTATTTCAAGTGCGGTAGGTATTCTAGAATCTAGCCAATGAAGCTTACAATATACAACGTATTCATCAAAAATAGGAAAAATCTGACTTTATTTTTGTAAAAAATTATATAAATATTTGCTTTTGCGCCCGTATTTTATAATTTTTCATCATATTTTATCCATAGTATAGGTCCAAAAGCATGTTTATGAATGTTTTAACAAAAATATCCATTTCAAAAATAGGTAAAATCTGACTTTATTTTTGTAAAAAATCATATAAATATTTGCTTCCGCGCCCGAATTTTATAATTTTTCATCATAATTTAGGTAAAAGAAAACATTGCAACAAGAAAATTGCTATTTCAAGTGTGGTAGGTATTCTAGAATCCAGCCAATGAAGCTTACAATATACAACGTATTCATCAAAAATAGGTAAAATCTGACTTTATTTTTGTAAAAAATTATATAATTATTTGCTTCCGCGCCCGAATTTTATAATTTTTTATCATATTTTATCCATAGTAAAGGTCCAAAAGCATGTTTATGAATGTTTTAACAAAAATATCCATTTCAAAAATAAGTAAAATTTTACTTTATTTTTGTAAAAAATCATATAAATATTTGCTTCCGCGCCCGAGTTTTATAATTTTTCATCATATTTTATCCACAGTATAGGTCCAAAAGCATGTTTATGAATGTTTAAACAAAAATATCAATTTCAAGAATAGGTAAAATCTGACTTTATTTTTGTAAAAAATCATATGAATATTTGCTTCCGTGCCCGAATTTTATGATTTTTCATCATAATTTAGGTAAAAGAAAACATTGCAACAAGAAAATTGCAATTTCAAGTGTGGTAGGTATTCTAGAATCCAGCCAATGAACCTTACAATATACAACGTATTCATCAAAAATAGGTAAAATCTGACTTTATTTTTGTAAAAAATTATATAAATATTTGCTTCCGCGCCCGAAATTTATAATTTTTTATCATATTTTATCGATAGTATAGGTCCAAAAGCATGTTTATGAATGTTTTAACAAAAATATCCATTTCAAAAATATTTAAAATCTGACTTTATTTTTGTAAAAAATCATATAAATATTTGCTTCCGCGCCCGAATTTTATGATTTTTCATCATATTTTAGCTAAAAGAAAACGTTGCGATGAGAAAGTTGCTATTTCAAGTGTGTTAGGTATTCTAGAATCCAGCCAATGTAGCTTACAATATACAACGTATTCATCAAAAATAGGTAAAATCTGACTTTTTTTTTTGTAAAAAATCATATAAACATTTGCTTCCGCGCCAGAGTTTTATAATTTTTCATCATATTTTATCCACAGTATAGGTCCAAAAGCATGTTTATGAATGTTTAAACAAAACTATCAATTTCAAGAATAGGTAAAATCTGACTTTATTTTTGTAAAAAATCATATGAATATTTGCTTCCGCGCCCGAATTTTATGATTTTTCATCATAATTTAGGTAAAAGAAAACATTGCAACAAGAAAATTGCTATTTCAAGTGTGGTAGGTATTCTAGAATCCAGCCAATGAAGCTTACAATATACAACGTATTCATCAAAAATAGGTAAAATCTGACTTTATTTTTGTAAAAAATTATATAAATATTTGCTTCCGCGCCCGAATTTTATAATTTTTTAACATATTTTATCCACGGTATTGGTCCAAAAGCATGTTTATGAATGTTTTAACAAAAATTTCCATTTCAAAAATAGGTAAAATTTTACTTTATTTTTGTAAAAAATCTTATAAATATTTGCTTCCGCGCCCGAATTTTATGATTTTTCATCATATTTTAGCTAAAAGAAAACATTGCAATGAGAAAATTGCTAATTCAAGTGTGTTAGGTATTCTAGAATCCAGCCCATGTAGCTTACAATATACAACGTATTCATCAAAAATAGGTAAAATCTGACTTTTTTTTTGTAAAAAATCATATAAATATTTGCTTCCGCGCCAGAGTTTTATAATTTTTCATCATATTTTATCCACAGTATAGGTCCAAAAGCATGTTTATGAATGTTTTAACAAAAATATCCATTTCAAGAATAGGTAAAATCTGCCTTTATTTTAGTAAAAAATCATATAAATATTTGCTTCCGCGCCCGAATTTTATGATTTTTCATCATAATTTAGGTAAAAGAAAACATTGCAACAAGAAAATTGCTATTTCAAGTGTGGTAGGTATTCTAGAATCCAGCCAATGAAGCTTACAATATACAACGTATTCATCAAAAATAGGTAAAATCTGACTTTATTTTTGTAAAAAATTATATAAATATTTGCTTCCGCGCCCGAATTTTATAATTTTTTAACATATTTTATCCACAGTATTGGTCCAAAAGCATGTTTATGAATGTTTTAACAAAAATTTCCATTTCAAAAATAGGTAAATTTTACTTTATTTTTGTAAAAAATCTTATAAATATTTGCTTCCGCGCCCGAATTTTATGATTTTTCATCATATTTTAGCTAAAAGAAAACATTGCAATGAGAAAATTGCTAATCAAGTGTGTTAGGTATTCTAGAATCCAGCCCATGTAGCTTACAATATACAACGTATTCATCAAAAATAGGTAAAATCTGACTTTTTTTTGTAAAAAATCATATAAATATTTGCTTCTGCGCCCGATTTTTATAATGTTTTATCATATTTTATCCACAGTATAGGTGCAAAAGCATTTTTATGAATGTTTTAACAAAAATATCCATTTCAAAAATAGATAAAATCTGACTCTATTTTTGTAAAAATTCATAAAAATATTTGCTTCCGCGCCCGAATTTTATGATTTTTTATCAATTTTAGCTAAAAGAAAACATTGCAACAAGAAAATTGCTATTTCAAGTGTGTTAGGTATTCTAGAATCCAGCCCATGTCGCTTACAATATACAACGTATTCATCAAAAATAGATAAAATCTGACTTTTTTTTTGTAAAAATTCATATAAATATTTGCTTCCGCGCCCGAATTTTATGATTTTTTATCAATTTTAGCTAAAAGAAAACATTGCAACAAGAAAATTGCTATTTCAAGTGTGTTAGGTATTCTAGAATCCAGCCCATGTCGCTTACAATATACAACGTATTCATCAAAACTAGGTAAAATCTGACTTTTTTTTTGTAAAAATTCATATAAATATTTGCTTCCGCGCTTGAATTTTATGATTTTTCATCAATTTTAGCTAAAAGAAAACATTGCAACAAGAAAATTGCTATTTCAAGTGTGTTAGGTATTCTAGAATCCAGCCTATGTCGCTTACAATATACAACGTATTCATCAAAAATAGGTAAAATCTGACTTTTTTTTTGTAAAAATTCATATAAATATTGCTTCCGCGCTTGAATTTTATGATTTTTCATCAATTTTAGCTAAAAGAAAAACATTGCAACAAGAAAATTGCTATTTCAAGTGTGTTAGGTATTCTAGAATCCAGCCCATGTCGCTTACAATATACAACGTATTCATCAAATCTAGGTAAAATCTGACTTTTTTTTTGTAAAAAATAATTTAAAATATTTGCTTCCGCGCCCGAGTTCTATAATTTTTCATCATATTTTATCCACAGTATAGGTCCAAAAGCATGTTTATTAATGTTTTAACAAAAATATCCATTTCAAGAATAGGTAAAATCTTACTTTATTTTTGTAAAAAATCATATAAATATTTGCTTCCGCGCCCAAATTTATGATTTTCCAACATAATTTAGGTAAAAGAAAACATTGCAACAAGAAAATTGCTATTTCAAGTGTGGTAGGAATTCTAGAATCTAGCCAATGAAGCTTTATTTTTGTAAAAAATTATATAAATTTTTGCTTCCGCGCCCGAATTTTATAATTTTTTATCATATTTTATCCATAGTATAGGTCCAAAAGCATGTTTATGAAGGTTTTAACAAAAATATCCATTTCAAAAATAGGTAAAATTTTACTTTATTTTTGTAAAAAATCATATAAATATTTGCTTCCGCGCCCGAGTTTTATAATTTTTCATCATATTTTATTCATAGTATGGGTCCAAAAGCATGTTTATAAATGTTTTAACTAAAATATACATTTCAAAAATAGGTAAAATCTGACTTGTATTTTTGTAAAAAGTCATATAAATATTTGCTTCCGCGCCCGAAATTTATGATTTTTTATCATAATTTTGGTTAAAAGAAAACATTGCAACAAGAAAATTGCTATTTCAAGTGTGGTAGGTTTTCTAGAATCCAGCCAATGAAGCTTACAATATACAACGTATTCATCAAAAATAGGTAGTCTGACTTTATTTTTGAAAAAAGTCATATAAATATTTGCTGCGGCGCCTGAATTTTATGATTTTTCATCAATTTTAGCTAAAAGAAAACATTGCAACAAGAATATTGCTATTTCAAGTGTGTCAGGTATTCTATAATCCAGCCCATGTCGCTTACAATATACAACGTATTCATCAAAAATAGGTAAAGTCAGACTTTTTTTTTGTAAAAAATCGTATAAATATTTACTTCCGCGCCCGAATTTTATAATTTGTTATTATATTTTATCCACAGTATAGGTGCAAAAGCATGTTTATGAGTGTTTAAACAAAAATATCAATTTCAAGAATAGGTAAAATCTGACTTTATTTTTGTAAAAAATCATATGAATATTTGCTTCCGCGCCCGAATTTTATGATTTATCATCATAATTTAGGTAAAAGAAAACATTGCAACAAGAAAATTGCTATTTCAAGTGTGGTAGGTATTCTAGAATCCAGCCAATGAAGCTTACAATATACAACGTATTCATCAAAAATAGGTAAAATCTGACTTAATTTTTGTAAAAAATTATATAAATATTTGCTTCCGCGCCCGAATTTTATAATTTTTTATCATATTTTATCCATAGTATAGGTCCAAAAGCATGTTAATGAATGTTTTAACAAAAATATCCATTTCAAAAATAGGTAAAATTTTACTTTATTTTTGTAAATAATCATATAAATATTTGCTTCCGCGCCCGAGTTTTATAATATTTCATCATATTTTATCCCAGTATAGGTCCAAAAGCATGTTTATGAATGTTTAAACAAAACTATCAATTTCAAGAATAGGTAAAATCTGACTTTATTTTTGTAAAAAAATCATATGAATATTTGCTTCCGCGTCCGAATTTATGATTTTTCATCATAATTTAGGTAAAAGAAAACATTGCAACAAGAAAATTGCTATTTCAAGTGTGGTAGGTATTCTAGAATCCAGCCAATGAAGCTTACAATATACAACGTATTCATCAAAAATAGGTAAAATCTGACTTTATTTTTGTAAAAAATTATATAAATATTGACTTCTGCACCCGAATTTTATAATTTTTCATCATATTTTATCCATAGTATAGGTCCAAAAGAATGTTTATGAATGTTTTAACAAAAATATCCATTCAAAAATATGTAAAATTTTACTTAATTTTTGTAAAAAATTATATAAATATTTGCTTCCCCGCGCCCGATTTTTTAATTTTTTATCATATTTTATCGATAGTATAGGTCCAAAAGCATGTTTATGAATGTTTTAACAAAAAATATCCATTTCAAAAATATTTAAAATCTGACTTTATTTTTGTAAAAAATCATATAAATATTTGCTTCCGCGCCCGAATTTTATGATTTTTCATCATATTTTAGCTAAAAGAAAACGTTTGCGATGAGAAAGTTGCTATTTCAAGTGTGTTAGGTATTCTAGAATCCAGCCAATGTAGCTTACAATATACAACGTATTCATCAAAAATAGGTAAAATCTGACTTTTTTTTTGTAAAAAATCATATAAACATTTGCTTCCGCGCCAGAGTTTTATAATTTTTCATCATATTTTATCCACAGTATAGGTCCAAAAGCATATTTATGAATGTTTTAACAAAAATATCCATTTCAAGAATAGGTAAAATCTGACTTTATTTTAGTAAAAAATCATATAAATATTTGCTTCCGCGCCCGAATTTTATGATTTTTCATCATAATTTAGGTAAAATAAAACATTGCAACAAGAAAATTGCTATTTCAAGTGTGGTAGGTATTCTAGAATCCAGCCAATGAAGCTTACAATATACAACGTATTCATCAAAAATAGGTAAAATCTGACTTTTATTTTTGTAAAAAATTATATAAATATTGGCTTCTGCGCCCGAATTTTATAATTTTTCATCATATTTTATCCGTAGTATAGGTCCAAAAGAATGTTTATTGAATGTTTTAACAAAAATATCCATTTCAAAAATAGGTAAAATTTTACTTAATTTTTGTAAAAAATCATATAAATATTTGCTTCCGCGCCCGAATTTTATGATTTTTCATCAATTTTAACTAAAAGAAAACATGCAACAAGAAAATTGCTATTTCAAGTGTGTTAGGTATTCTAGAATCCAGCCCATGTCGCTTACAATATACAACGTATTCATCAAAAATAGGTAAAATCTGACTTTTTTTTTATAAAAAAATAATTTAAATATTTGTTCCGCGCCCGAGTTATATAATTTTTCATCATATTTTATCCACAGTATAGGTCCAAAAGCATGTTTATTAATGTTTTAACAAAAATATCCATTTCAAGAATAGGTAAAATCTTACTTTATTTTTGTAAAAAATCATATAAATATTTGCTTCCGCGCCCAAATTTTATGATTTTCCATCATAATTTAGGTAAAAGAAAACATTGCAACAAGAAAATAGCTATTTCAAGTGTGGTAGGTATTCTAGAATCCAGCCAATGAAGCTTACAATATACAACGTATTCATCAAAAATAGGTAAAATCTGACTTTATTTTTGTAAAAAATTTTATAAATATTGCTTCCGCGCCCGAATTTTATAATTTTTTATCATATTTTATCCATAGTATCGGTCCAAAAGCATGTTTATGAATGTTTTAACAAAAATTTCCACTTAAAAAATATGTAAAATCTGACTTTATTTCTGTAAAAAATCATATAAATATTTGCTTCCGCGCCCGAATTTTATGATTTTTCATCATATTTTAGCTAAAAGAAAACATTGCAATGAGAAAATTGCTATTTCAAGTGTGTTAGGTATTCTAGAATCCAGCCCATGTAGCTTACAATATACAACGTATTCATCAAAAATAGGTAAAATCTGACTTTTTTTTTTGTAAAAAATCGTATAAATATTTGCTTCCGCGCCCGAATTTTTATAATTTGTCATCATATTTTATCCACAGTATAGGTCCAAAAGCATGTTTATGAATGTTTTAACAAAAATATCCATTTCAAGAATAGGTAAAATCTGACTTTATTTTTGTAAAAAATCATAAATATTTGCTTCCGCGCCCGAAATTTATGATTTTTCATCATAATTTAGGTAAAAGAAAACATTGCAATAAGAAAATTGCTATTTCAAGTGCGGTAGGTATTCTAGAATCTAGCCAATGAAGCTTACAATATACAACGTATTCATCAAAAATAGGAAAAATCTGACTTTATTTTTTGTAAAAAATTATATAATATTTTGCTTTTGCGCCCGTATTTTATAATTTTTCATCATATTTTATCCATAGTATAGGTCCAAAAGCATGTTTATGAATGTTTTAACAAAAATATCCATTTCAAAAATAGGTAAAATCTGACTTTATTTTTGTAAAAAATCATATAAATATTTGCTTCCGCGCCCGAATTTTATAATTTTTCATCATAATTTAGGTAAAAGAAAACATTGCAACAAGAAAATTGCTATTTCAAGTGTGGTAGGTATTCTAGAATCCAGCCAATGAAGCTTACAATATACAACGTATTCATCAAAAATAGGTAAAATCTGACTTTATTTTTGTAAAAAATTATATAAATATTTGCTTCCGCGCCCGAATTTTATAATTTTTTATCATATTTTATCCATAGTAAAGGTCCAAAAGCATGTTTATGAATGTTTTAATAAAAATATCCATTTCAAAAATAAGTAAAATTTTACTTTATTTTTGTAAAAAATCATATAAATATTTGCTTCCGCGCCCGAGTTTTATAATTTTTCATCATATTTTATCCACAGTATAGGTCCAAAAGCATGTTTATGAATGTTTAAACAAAAATATACTCTGAGATAGCGCGT
>JAQOWZ010000272.1:0-76732 GCA_035578165.1 Stenolophus ochropezus | reverse complement strand
ACGCGCTATCTCAGAGTAGCAAATCTTTATAGAATTTTTTACAAAAATAAAGTCAGATTTTACCTATTTTTGATGAATACGTTGTATATTGTAAGCTTCATTGGCTGGATTCTAGCATACCTACCACACTTGAAATAGCAATTTTCTTGTTGCAATGTTTTCTTTTAGCTAAATTATGATGAAAAATCATAAAATTCGGGCGCGGAAGCAAATATTTATATGATTTTTTACAAAAATAAAGTCAGATTTTACCTATTCTTGAAATGGATATTTTTGTTAAAACATTCATAAACATGCTTTTGGACCTATACTGTGGATAAAATATGATGAAAAATTATAAAATTCGGGCACGGAAGCAAATATTTATATAATTTTTTACAAAAATAAAGTTAGATTTTACCTATTTTTGATGAATACGTTGTATATTGTAAGCTTCATAGGCTGGATTCTAGAATACCTACCACACTTGAAATAGCAATTTTCTTGTTGCAATGTATTCTTTTACCTAAATTATGAAGAAAAACCATAAAATTCGGGCGCGGAAGCAAATATTTACATGATTTTTTACAAAAATAAAGTCAGATTTTACCTATTGTTGAAATGAATATTTTTGTTAAAACATTCATAAACATGCTTTTGGACCTATACTATGGATAAAATATGATGAAAAATTATAAAATTCGAGCGCGGAAGCAAATATTTATATGATTTTTCACAAAAAAAAAGTCAGATTTTACCTATTTTTGATGAATACGTTGTATATTGTAAGCTACATGGGCTGGATTCTAGAATACCTAACACACTTGAAATAGCAATTTTATACTGTGGATAAAATATGATGAAAAATTATAAAATTTGGGCGCGGAAGCATATATTTATATAATTTTTTACAAAAATAAAGTCAGATTATACCTATTTTTGATGAATACGTTGTATATTGTAAGCTTCATAGGCTGGATTCTAGAATACCTACCACACCTTGAAATAGCAATTTTCTTGTTGCAATGTATTCTTTTACCTAAATTATGAAGAAAAATCATAAAATTCGGGCGCGGAAGCAAATATTTACATGATTTTTTACAAAAATAAAGTCAGATTTTACCTATTCTTGAAAAGGATATTTTTGTTAAAACTTTCATAAACATGCTTTTGGACTTATACTGTGGATAAAATATGATAAAAAATTATAAAATTCGAGCGCGGAAGCAAATATTTATATGATTTTTTACAAAAAAAAAGTCAGATTTTACCTATTTTTGATGAATACGTTGTATATTGTAAGCTACAGGGGCTGGATTCTAGAATACCTAACACACTTGAAAAAGCAATTTTCTTGCTGCAATGTTTTCTTTTAGCTAAAATATGATATAAAATCATAAAATTCGGGCGCGGAAGCAAATATTTATAAAAATTTTTACAAAAATATAGTCAGATTTTACCTATTTTTGAAATGGATATTTTTGTTAAAACATTCATAAACATGCTTTTGGACCTATACTATGAATAAAATATGATAAAAAATTATAAAATTCTGGCGCGGAAGCAAATATTTATATAATTTTTTACAAAACTAAAGTCAGATTTTATCTATTTTTTATGAATACGTTGTATATTGTATGCTTCTTTGGCTGGATTCTAGAATACCTATCACACTTGAAATAGCAATTTTCATGTTGCAAAAATTTTCTTTTACCTAAATTATGATAAAAAATCATAAAATTCGGGCGCGGATGCAAATATATATATTGTTTTTTACAAAAATAAAGTCAGATTTTACCTATTCTAGAAATGGATATTTTTGTTAAAACATTCATAAACATGCTTTTGGACCTATACTGTGGATAAAATATGATAAAAATTTATAAAATTCGGCCGCGGAAGCAAATATCTTTATGATTTCTTACAAAAAAAGTCAGATTTTACCTATTTTTCATGAATACGTTGTATATTGTAAGCTACGTGGGCAGGATTCTAGAATACCTACCACACTTGAAATAGCAATTTTCTTGTTTCAATGTTTTCTTTTACCTAAATTATGATGAAAAATCATAAAATTCGGGCGCGGAAGCAAATATTTATATGATTTTTCACAAAAATAAAGTCAGATTTTACCTATTCTTGAAATGGATATTTTTGTTAAAACATTCATAAACATGCTTTTGGACCTATACTGTGAATAAAATATGATGAAAAATTATAAAATTCGGGCGCGGAAGCAAATATTTATATAATATTTTACAACAATAAATTCAGATTTTACCTATTTTTGATGAATACGTTGTATATTGTAAGCTTCATTAGAATACCTACCACACTTAAAATAGCAATTTTCTTGTTGCAATATTTTCTTTTACCTAAATTAAGATGAAAAATCATAAAATTCGGGCGCGGAAGCAAATATATATATATATATATGATTTTTTACAAAAATAAAGTCAGATTTTACCTATTCTTGAAATGGATATTTTTGTTTAAACATTAATAAACTCGCTTTTGGACCTATACTGTGGATAAAATATGATGAAAAATCATAAAATTTGGGCGCGGAAGCAAATATTTATAAGATTTTTTACAAAAATATAGTCAGATTTTACCTATTTTTGAAACGGATATTTTTGTTAAAACATTCATAAAAATGCCTTTGGACCTATACTATGGATAAAATATGATGAAAAATTATAAAATTCGGGCGCGGAAGCAAATATTTATATAATTTTTTACAAAACTAAAGTCAGATTTTATCTATTTTTGATGAATACGTTGTATAATGAATTCTAGAATACCTACCCACACTTGAAATAGCAACTTTCTTGTTGCAATATTTTCTTTTACCTAAATTATGATGAAAAATCATAAAATTCGGGCGCGGAAGCAAATATATATATATATATATATGATTTTTTACAAAAATAAAGTCAGATTTGACCTATTCTAGAAATGGATATTTTTGTTAAAACATTCATAAACATGCTTTTGGACCTATACTGTGGATAAAATATGATGAAAAATATATAAAATTCGGGCGCGGAAGCAAATATCTTTATGATTTCTTACAAAAAAAGTCAGATTTTACCTATTTTTGATGAATACGTTGTATATTGTAAGCTACGTGGGCAGGATTCTAGAATACCTAACACACTTGAAATAGCAATTTTCTTGTAGCAATGTTTTCATGTAGCTAAAATATGATGAAAAATCATAAAATTCGAGCGCGGAAGCAAATATTTATATGATTTTTTTACAAAAATAAAGTCAGATTTTACCAATTTTTGAAATGGATATTTTTGTTAAAACATTCATAAACATGCTTTTGGACCTGTACTATGGATAAAACATGATGAAAAATTATAAAATTCGGGCGCGGAAGCAAATATTTACATAATTTTTTACAAAAATAATGTCAGATTTTACCTATTTTTGATGAATACGTTGTATATTGTAAGCTTCTTTGGCTGGATTCTAGAATACCTACCACACTTGAAATAGCAATTTTCTTGTTTCAATGTTTTCTTTTACCTAAATTATGATGAAAAATCATAAAATTCTGGCGCGGAAGCAAATATTTATATGATTTTTTACAAAAATAAAGTCAGATTTTACCTATTCTTGAAATGGATATATTTGTTAAAACATTCATAACCATGATTTTGGACCTATACTGTGGATAAAATATGATGAAATATTATAAAATTCGGGCGCGGAAGCAAATATTTATATAATTTTTTACAAAAAAAGTCAGATTATACCTATTTTTGATGAATACGTTGTATATTGTAAGCTACATGGGCTGGATTCTAGAATACCTAACACACTTGAAATAGCAATTTTGTTGTTGCAATGTTATCTTTTACCTAAATTATAATTAAAAATCATAAAGTTCAGGCGCGGAAGCAAATATTTATATGATTTTTTACAAAAATAAGGTCAGTTTTTACCTATTCTTGAAATGGATATTTTTGTTAAAACATTCATAAACATGCTTTTGGACCTATACTGTGGATAAAACATGATGAAAAATTATAAAATTCGAACGCGGAAGCAAATATCTTTATGATTTCTTACAAAAAAAGTCAGATTTTACCTATTTTTGATGAATACGTTGTATATTGTAAGCTACGTGGGCAGGATTCTAGAATACCTAACACACTTGAAATAGCAATTTTCTTGTAGCAATGTTTTCATGTAGCTAAAATATGATGAAAAATCATAAAATTCGAGCGCGGAAGCAAATATTTATATGATTTTTTTACAAAAATAAAGTCAGATTTTACCAATTTTTGAAATGGATATTTTTGTTAAAACATTCATAAACATGCTTTTGGACCTGTACTATGGATAAAACATGATGAAAAATTATAAAATTCGGGCGCGGAAGCAAATATTTACATAATTTTTTACAAAAATAATGTCAGATTTTACCTATTTTTGATGAATACGTTGTATATTGTAAGCTTCTTTGGCTGGATTCTAGAATACCTACCACACTTGAAATAGCAATTTTCTTGTTTCAATGTTTTCTTTTACCTAAATTATGATGAAAAATCATAAAATTCTGGCGCGGAAGCAAATATTTATATGATTTTTTACAAAAATAAAGTCAGATTTTACCTATTCTTGAAATGGATATATTTGTTAAAACATTCATAACCATGATTTTGGACCTATACTGTGGATAAAATATGATGAAATATTATAAAATTCGGGCGCGGAAGCAAATATTTATATAATTTTTTACAAAAAAAGTCAGATTATACCTATTTTTGATGAATACGTTGTATATTGTAAGCTACATGGGCTGGATTCTAGAATACCTAACACACTTGAAATAGCAATTTTGTTGTTGCAATGTTATCTTTTACCTAAATTATAATTAAAAATCATAAAGTTCAGGCGCGGAAGCAAATATTTATATGATTTTTTACAAAAATAAGGTCAGTTTTTACCTATTCTTGAAATGGATATTTTTGTTAAAACATTCATAAACATGCTTTTGGACCTATACTGTGGATAAAACATGATGAAAAATTATAAAATTCGAACGCGGAAGCAAATATTTATATGATTTTTTACAAAAAAAAGACAGATTTTACCTATTTTTGATGAATACGTTGTGTATTGTAAGCTACATGGACTGGATTCTAGAATACCTAACACACTTGAAATAGCAATTTTATACTGTGGATAAAATATGATGAAAAATTATAAAATTCGGGCACGGAAGCAAATATTTATATAATTTTTTACAAAAATAAAGTCAGATTTTACCTATTTTTGTTGAATACGTTGTACATTGTAAACTTCATTAGCTAGATTCTAGAATACCTACCACACTTGAAATAGCAATTTTCTTGTTGCAATGTTTTCTATTAGCTAAATTATGATGAAAAATCATAAAATTCGGGCGCGGAAGCAAATATTTATATGATTTTTTACAAAAATAAAGTCAGATTTAACCTATTCTTGAAATGGATATTTTTGTTAAAACATTCATAGACATGCTTTTGACCTATACTGTGGATAAAGTATGATGAAAAATTATAAAATTCGGGCGCGGAAGCAAATATTTATATAATTTTTTACAAAAATAAAGTCAGATTTTACCTATTTTTGATGAATACGTTGTATATTGTAAGCTTCATTAGCTGGATTCTAGACTACTTACCACACTTGAAATAGCAATTTTATTGTTGCAATGTTTTCTTTTACCTAAATTATGATTAAAAATCATAAAATTCGGGCGCGAAAGCAAATATTTATATAATTTTTTACAAAAATAAAGTCAGATTTTACCTATTTTTGATGAATACGTTGTATATTGTAGGCTTCATTGGCTGGATTCTAGAATACCTACCACACTTGAAAAAGTAATTTTCTTGTTGCTTTGTTTTCTTTTACCTAAATTATGACGAAAAATCATAAAATTCGGGTGCAGGAGCAAATATTTATATGATTTTTTACAAAAAAAAAGTCAGATTTTACCTATTCTTGAAATGGATATTTTTGTTAAAACATTCATAAACATGCTTTTGGACCTATACTGTGGATAAAATTTGATGAAAAATTACAAAATTCGGGCGCGGAAGCAAATATTTATATGATTTTTTACAAAAAAAAGTCATATTTTACTTATTTTTTATGAATACGTTGTATATTGTGAGCTACATGGGCTGGATTCTAGAATACCTAACACACTTGAAATAGCAATTTTGTTGTTGCAATGTTATCTTTTACCTAAATTATGATTAAAAATCATAAAGTTCAGGCGCGGAAGCAAATATTTATATGATTTTTTACAAAAATAAAGTCAGTTTTTACCTATTCTTGAAATGGATATTTTTGTTAAAACATTCATAAACATGCTTTTGGACCTATACTGTGGATAAAACATGATTAAAAATTATAAAATTCGAACGCGGAAGCAAATATTTATATGATTTTTTACAAAAAAAAAAGACAGATTTTACCTATTTTTGATGAATACGTTGTGTATTGTAAGCTACATGGGCTGGATTCTAGAATACCTAACACACTTGAAATAGCAATTTTCTTGTTGCAATGTTTTCTTTTAGCTAAAATATGAAGAAAAACCATAAAATTCGGGCGCGGAAGCAAATATTTATATGATTTTTAACAAAAATAAAGTCAGATTTTACCTATTTTTGAAATGGATATTTTTGTAAAAACATTCATAAACATGCTGTTGGACCTATACTATGGATAAAATATGATGAAAAATTATAAAATTCGGGCGCGGAAGCAAATATTTATATAATTTTTTACAAAACTTAAGTCAGAATTTACCTATTTTTGATGAATACGTTGTAAATTGTAAGCTTCATTGGCTGGATTCTAGAATACCCCACCACTCTTGAAATAGCAATTTTCTTTTTGCAATGTTTTCTTTTACCTAAATTATGATGAAAAATCATAAAATTCGGGCGCGGAAGCAAATATATATATGATTTTTCACAAAAATAACGTCAGATTTTACCTAATCTAGAAATAGATATTTTTGTTAAAACATTCATAAACATGCTTTTAGACCTATACTATAGATAAAATATGATGAAAAATTATAAAATTCGAGCGCGGAAGCAAATCTTTATAGAATTTTTTACAAAAATAAAGTCAGATTTTACCTATTTTTGATGAATACGTTGTATATTGTAAGCTTCATTGGCTGGATTCTAGCATACCTACCACACTTGAAATAGCAATTTTCTTGTTGCAATGTTTTCTTTTAGCTAAATTATGATGAAAAATCATAAAATTCGGGCGCGGAAGCAAATATTTATATGATTTTTTACAAAAATAAAGTCAGATTTTACCTATTCTTGAAATGGATATTTTTGTTAAAACATTCATAAACATGCTTTTGGACCTATACTGTGGATAAAATATGATGAAAAATTATAAAATTCGGGCACGGAAGCAAATATTTATATAATTTTTTACAAAAATAAAGTTAGATTTTACCTATTTTTGATGAATACGTTGTATATTGTAAGCTTCATAGGCTGGATTCTAGAATACCTACCACACTTGAAATAGCAATTTTCTTGTTGCAATGTATTCTTTTACCTAAATTATGAAGAAAAAACCATAAAATTCGGGCGCGGAAGCAAATATTTACATGATTTTTTACAAAAATAAAGTCAGATTTTACCTATTGTTGAAATGAATATTTTTGTTAAAACATTCATAAACATGCTTTTGGACCTATACTATGGATAAAATATGATGAAAAATTATAAAATTCGAGCGCGGAAGCAAATATTTATATGATTTTTCACAAAAAAAAAGTCAGATTTTACCTATTTTTGATGAATACGTTGTATATTGTAAGCTACATGGGCTGGATTCTAGAATACCCTAACACACTTGAAATAGCAATTTTATACTGTGGATAAAATATGATGAAAAATTATAAAATTTGGGCGCGGAAGCATATATTTATATAATTTTTTACAAAAATAAAGTCAGATTATACCTATTTTTGATGAATACGTTGTATATTGTAAGCTTCATAGGCTGGATTCTAGAATACCTACCACACTTGAAATAGCAATTTTCTTGTTGCAATGTATTCTTTTACCTAAATTATGAAGAAAAATCATAAAATTCGGGCGCGGAAGCAAATATTTACATGATTTTTTACAAAAATAAAGTCAGATTTTACCTATTCTTGAAAAGGATATTTTTGTTAAAACTTTCATAAACATGCTTTTGGACTTATACTGTGGATAAAATATGATGAAAAATTATAAAATTCGAGCGCGGAAGCAAATATTTATATGATTTTTTACAAAAAAAAAGTCAGATTTTACCTATTTTTGATGAATACGTTGTATATTGTAAGCTACAGGGGCTGGATTCTAGAATACCTAACACACTTGAAAAAGCAATTTTCTTGCTGCAATGTTTTCTTTTAGCTAAAATATGATATAAAATCATAAAATTCGGGCGCGGAAGCAAATATTTATAAAAATTTTTACAAAAATATAGTCAGATTTTACCTATTTTTGAAATGGATATTTTTGTTAAAACATTCATAAACATGCTTTTGGACCTATACTATGAATAAAATATGATAAAAAATTATAAAATTCTGGCGCGGAAGCAAATATTTATATAATTTTTTACAAAACTAAAGTCAGATTTTATCTATTTTTTATGAATACGTTGTATATTGTATGCTTCTTTGGCTGGATTCTAGAATACCTATCACACTTGAAATAGCAATTTTCATGTTGCAAAATTTTCTTTTACCTAAATTATGATAAAAAATCATAAAATTCGGGCGCGGATGCAAATATATATATTGTTTTTTACAAAAATAAAGTCAGATTTTACCTATTCTAGAAATGGATATTTTTGTTAAAACATTCATAAACATGCTTTTGGACCTATACTGTGGATAAAATATGATAAAAATTTATAAAATTCGGCCGCGGAAGCAAATATCTTTATGATTTCTTACAAAAAAAGTCAGATTTTACCTATTTTTCATGAATACGTTGTATATTGTAAGCTACGTGGGCAGGATTCTAGAATACCTACCACACTTGAAATAGCAATTTTCTTGTTTCAATGTTTTCTTTTACCTAAATTATGATGAAAAATCATAAAATTCGGGCGCGGAAGCAAATATTTATATGATTTTTCACAAAAATAAAGTCAGATTTTACCTATTCTTGAAATGGATATTTTTGTTAAAACATTCATAAACATGCTTTTGGACCTATACTGTGAATAAAATATGATGAAAAATTATAAAATTCGGGCGCGGAAGCAAATATTTATATAATATTTTACAACAATAAATTCAGATTTTACCTATTTTTGATGAATACGTTGTATATTGTAAGCTTCATTAGAATACCTACCACACTTAAAATAGCAATTTTCTTGTTGCAATATTTTCTTTTACCTAAATTAAGATGAAAAATCATAAAATTCGGGCGCGGAAGCAAATATATATATATATATATGATTTTTTACAAAAATAAAGTCAGATTTTACCTATTCTTGAAATGGATATTTTTGTTTAAACATTAATAAACTTGCTTTTGGACCTATACTGTGGATAAAATATGATGAAAAAATCATAAAATTTGGGCGCGGAAGCAAATATTTATAAGATTTTTTACAAAAAATATAGTCAGATTTTACCTATTTTTGAAACGGATATTTTTGTTAAAACATTCATAAAAATGCCTTTGGACCTATACTATGGATAAAATATGATGAAAAATTATAAAATTCGGGCGCGGAAGCAAATATTTATATAATTTTTTACAAAACTAAAGTCAGATTTTATCTATTTTTGATGAATACGTTGTATAATGAATTCTAGAATACCTACCACACTTGAAATAGCAACTTTCTTGTTGCAATATTTTCTTTTACCTAAATTATGATGAAAAATCATAAAATTCGGGCGCGGAAGCAAATATATATATATATATATATGATTTTTTACAAAAATAAAGTCAGATTTGACCTATTCTAGAAATGGATATTTTTGTTAAAACATTCATAAACATGCTTTTGGACCTATACTGTGGATAAAATATGATGAAAATATATAAAATTCGGGCGCGGAAGCAAATATCTTTATGATTTCTTACAAAAAAAGTCAGATTTTACCTATTTTTGATGAATACGTTGTATATTGTAAGCTACGTGGGCAGGATTCTAGAATACCTAACACACTTGAAATAGCAATTTTCTTGTAGCAATGTTTTCATGTAGCTAAAATATGATGAAAAATCATAAAATTCTAGCGCGGAAGCAAATATTTATATGATTTTTTTACAAAAATAAAGTCAGATTTTACCAATTTTTGAAATGGATATTTTTGTTAAAACATTCATAAACATGCTTTTGGACCTGTACTATGGATAAAACATGATGAAAAATTATAAAATTCGGGCGCGGAAGCAAATATTTACATAATTTTTTACAAAAATAATGTCAGATTTTACCTATTTTTGATGAATACGTTGTATATTGTAAGCTTCTTTGGCTGGATTCTAGAATACCTACCACACTTGAAATAGCAATTTTCTTGTTTCAATGTTTTCTTTTACCTAAATTATGATGAAAAATCATAAAATTCGGGCGCGGAAGCAAATATTTATATGATTTTTTACAAAAATAAAGTCAGATTTTACCTATTCTTGAAATGGATATATTTGTTAAAACATTCATAACCATGATTTTGGACCTATACTGTGGATAAAATATGATGAAATATTATAAAATTCGGGCGCGGAAGCAAATATTTATATAATTTTTTACAAAAAAAGTCAGATTATACCTATTTTTGATGAATACGTTGTATATTGTAAGCTACATGGGCTGGATTCTAGAATACCTAACACACTTGAAATAGCAATTTTGTTGTTGCAATGTTATCTTTTACCTAAATTATGATTAAAAATCATAAAGTTCAGGCGCGGAAGCAAATATTTATATGATTTTTTACAAAAATAAGGTCAGTTTTTACCTATTCTTGAAATGGATATTTTTGTTAAAACATTCATAAACATGCTTTTGGACCTATACTGTGGATAAAACATGATGAAAAATTATAAAATTCGAACGCGGAAGCAAATATTTATATGATTTTTTACAAAAAAAGACAGATTTTACCTATTTTTGATGAATACGTTGTGTATTGTAAGCTACATGGACTGGATTCTAGAATACCTAACACACTTGAAATACCAATTTTATACTGTGGATAAAATATGATGAAAAATTATAAAATTCGGGCACGGAAGCAATATTTATATAATTTTTTACAAAAATAAAGTCAGATTTTACCTATTTTTGTTGAATACGTTGTACATTGTAAACTTCATTAGCTAGATTCTAGAATACCTACCACACTTGAAATAGCAATTTTCTTGTTGCAATGTTTTCTATTAGCTAAATTATGATGAAAAATCATAAAATTCGGGCGCGGAAGCAAATATTTATATGATTTTTTACAAAAATAAAGTCAGATTTTAACTATTCTTGAAATGGATATTTTTGTTAAAACATTCATAAACATGCTTTTGGACCTATACTGTGGATAAAATATGATGAAAAATTATAAAATTCGGGCACGGAAGCAAATATTTATATAATTTTTTACAAAAATAAAGTTAGATTTTACCTATTTTTGATGAATACGTTGTATATTGTAAGCTTCATAGGCTGGATTCTAGAATACCTACCACACTTGAAATAGCAATTTTCTTGTTGCAATGTATTCTTTTACCTAAATTATAAAGAAAAACCATAAAATTCGGGCGCGGAAGCAAATATTTACATGATTTTTTACAAAAATAAAGTCAGATTTTACCTATTGTTGAAATGAATATTTTTGTTAAAACATTCATAAACATGCTTTTGGACCTATACTATGGATAAAATATGATGAAAAATTATAAAATTCGAGCGCGGAAGCAAATATTTATATGATTTTTTACAAAAAAAAAGTCAGATTTTACCTATTTTTGATGAATACGTTGTATATTGTAAGCTACATGGGCTGGATTCTAGAATAGCTAACACACTTGAAATAGCAATTTTATACTGTGGATAAAATATGATGAAAAATTATAAAATTTGGGCGCGGAAGCATATATTTATATAATTTTTTACAAAAATAAAGTCAGATTATACCTATTTTTGATGAATACGTTGTATATTGTAAGCTTCATAGGCTGGATTCTAGAATACCTACCACACTTGAAATAGCAATTTTCTTGTTGCAATGTATTCTTTTACCTAAATTATGAAGAAAAATCATAAAATTCGGGCGCGGAAGCAAATATTTACATGATTTTTTACAAAAATAAAGTCAGATTTTACCTATTCTTGAAAAGGATATTTTTGTTAAAACTTTCATAAACATGCTTTTGGACTTATACTGTGGATAAAATATGATTAAAAATTATAAAAATTCGAGCGCGGAAGCAAATATTTATATGATTTTTTACAAAAAAAAAGTCAGATTTTACCTATTTTTGATGAATACGTTGTATATTGTAAGCTACAGGGGCTGGATTCTAGAATACCTAACACACTTGAAAAAGCAATTTTCTTGCTGCAATGTTTTCTTTTAGCTAAAATATGATATAAAATCATAAAATTCGGGCGCGGAAGCAAATATTTATAAAAATTTTTACAAAAATATAGTCAGATTTTACCTATTTTTGAAATGGATATTTTTGTTAAAACATTCATAAACATGCTTTTGGACCTATACTATGAATAAAATATGATAAAAAATTATAAAATTCTGGCGCGGAAGCAAATATTTATATAATTTTTTACAAAACTAAAGTCAGATTTTATCTATTTTTTATGAATACGTTGTATATTGTATGCTTCTTTGGCTGGATTCTAGAATACCTATCACACTTGAAATAGCAATTTTCATGTTGCAATATTTTCTTTTACCTAAATTATGATAAAAAATCATAAAATTCGGGCGCGGATGCAAATATATATATTGTTTTTTACAAAAATAAAGTCAGATTTTACCTATTCTAGAAATGGATATTTTTGTTAAAACATTCATAAACATGCTTTTGGACCTATACTGTGGATAAAATAAGATAAAAATTTATAAAATTCGGGCGCGGAAGCAAATATCTTTATGATTTCTTACAAAAAAAGTCAGATTTTACCTATTTTTCATGAATACGTTGTATATTGTAAGCTACGTGGGCAGGATTCTAGAATACCTACCACACTTGAAATAGCAATTTTCTTGTTTCAATGTTTTCTTTTACCTAAATTATGATGAAAAATCATAAAATTCGGGCGCGGAAGCAAATATTTATATGATTTTTCACAAAAATAAAGTCAGATTTTACCTATTCTTGAAATGGATATTTTTGTTAAAACATTCATAAACATGCTTTTGGACCTATACTGTGAATAAAATATGATGAAAAATTATAAAATTTGGGCGCGGAAGCAAATATTTATATAATTTTTTACAAAAATAAATTCAGATTTTACCTATTTTTGATGAATACGTTGTATATTGTAAGCTTCATTAGAATACCTACCACACTTAAAATAGCAATTTTCTTGTTGCAATATTTTCTTTTACCTAAATTAAGATGAAAAATCATAAAATTCGGGCGCGGAAGCAAATATATATATATATATATATATATATATATATATATATATTATATATATATATATATATATATATATATGATTTTTTACAAAAATAAAGTCAGATTTTACCTATTCTTGAAATGGATATTTTTGTTTAAACATTAATAAACATGCTTTTGGACCTATACTGTGGATAAAATATGATGAAAAATCATAAAATTTGGGCGCGGAAGCAAATATTTATAAGATTTTTTACAAAAATATAGTCAGATTTTACCTATTTTTGAAATGGATATTTTTGTTAAAACATTCATAAAAATGCCTTTGGACCTATACTATGGATAAAATATGATGAAAAATTATAAAATTCGGGCGCGGAAGCAAATATTTATATAATTTTTTACAAAACTAAAGTCAGATTTTATCTATTTTTGATGAATACGTTGTATAATGAAAGCTCCATTGGCTGGATTCTAGAATACCTACCACACTTGAAATAGCAACTTTCTTGTTGCAATATTTTCTTTTACCTAAATTATGATGAAAAATCATAAAATTCGGGCGCGGAAGCAAATATATATATATTTAATTTTATAAAAAAAATAAAGTCAGATTTGACCTATTCTAGAAATGGATATTTTTGTTAAAACATTCATAAACATGCTTTTGGACCTATACTGTGGATAAAATATGATGAAAATATATAAAATTCGGGCGCGGAAGCAAATATCTTTATGATTTCTTACAAAAAAAAGTCAGATTTTACCTATTTTTGATGAATACGTTGTATATTGTAAGCTACGTGGGCAGGATTCTAGAATACCTAACACACTTGAAATAGCAATTTTCTTGTAGCAATGTTTTCATGTAGCTAAAATATGATGAAAAATCATAAAATTCGAGCGCGGAAGCAAATATTTATATGATTTTTTTTACAAAAATAAAGTCAGATTTTACTAATTTTTGAAATGGATATTTTTGTTAAAACATTCAAAAACATGCTTTTGGACCTGTACTATGGATAAAACATGATGAAAAAATTATAAAATTCGGGCGCGGAAGCAAATATTTATATAATTTTTTACAAAAATAATGTCAGATTTTACCTATTTTTGATGAATACGTTGTATATTGTAAGCTTCTTTGGCTGGATTCTAGAATACCTACCACACTTGAAATAGCAATTTTCTTGTTTCAATGTTTTCTTTTACCTAAATTATGATGAAAAATCATAAAATTCGGGCGCGGAAGCAAATGCTTATATGATTTTTTACAAAAATAAAGGTCAGATTTTACCTATTCTTGAAATGGATATATTTGTTAAAACATTCATAACCATGATTTTGGACCTATACTGTGGATAAAATATGATGAAAAATTATAAAATTCGGGCGCGGAAGCAAATATTTATATAATTTTTTACAAAAAAAGTCAGATTATACCTATTTTTGATGAATACGTTGTATATTGTAAGCTACATGGGCTGGATTCTAGAATACCTAACACACTTGAAATAGCAATTTTGTTGTTGCAATGTTATCTTTTACCTAAATTATGATTAAAAATCATAAAGTTCAGGCGCGGAAGCAAATATTTATATGATTTTTTACAAAAATAAGGTCAGTTTTTACCTATTCTTGAAATGGATATTTTTGTTAAAACATTCATAAACATGCTTTTGGACCTATACTGTGGATAAAACATGATGAAAAATTATAAAATTCGAACGCGGAAGCAAATATTTATATGATTTTTTACAAAAAAAAGACAGATTTTACCTATTTTTGATGAATACGTTGTGTATTGTAAGCTACATTGGGCTGGATTCTAGAATACCTAACACACTTGAAATAGCAATTTTATACTGTGGATAAAATATGATGAAAAATTATAAAATTCGGGCACGGAAGCAAATATTTATATAATTTTTTACAAAAATAAAGTCAGATTTTACCTATTTTTGTTGAATACGTTGTACATTGTAAACTTCATTAGCTAGATTCTAGAATACCTACCACACTTGAAATAGCAATTTTCTTGTTGCAATGTTTTCTATTAGCTAAATTATGATGAAAAATCATAAAATTCGGGCGCGGAAGCAAATATTTATATGATTTTTTACAAAAATAAAGTCAGATTTTACCTATTCTTGAAATGGATATTTTTGTTAAAACATTCATAAACATGCTTTTGGACCTATACAGTGGATAAAATATGATGAAAAATTATAAAATTCGGGCGCGGAAGCAAATAATTATATATTTTTTTACAAAAATAAAGTCAGATTTTACCTATTTTTGATGAATACGTTGTATATTGTAAGCTTCATTGGCTGGATTCTAGAATACCTACCACACTTGAAATAGCAATTTTCTTGTTGCAGTGTTTTTCTTTTACCTAAATTATGATGAAAAATCATAAAATTCGGGCGCGAAAGCAAATATTTATATGATTTTTTACAAAAATAAAGTCAGATTTTACCTATTCTTGAAATGGATATTTTTGATAAAACATTCATAAACATGCTTTTGGACCTATACTGTGGATAAAATATGATGAAAAATTATAAAATTCGGGCGCGGAAGCAAATATTTATATAATTTTTTACAAAAATAAAGTCAGATTATACCTATTTTTGATGAATACGTTGTATATTGTAAGCTTCATAGGCTGGATTCTAGAATACCTACCACACTTGAAATAGCAATTTTCTTGTTGCAATGTATTCTTTTACCTAAATTATGAAAAAAAATCATAAAATTCGGGCGCGGAAGCAAATATTTACATGATTTTTTACAAAAATTAAGTCAGATTTTACCTATTCTTGAAATGGATATTTTTGTTAAAACATTCTTAAACATGCTTTTGGACGTATACTGTGGATAAAATATGATGAAAAATTATAAAATTCGAGCGCGGAAGCAAATATTTATATGATTTTTTACAAAAAAAGTCTGATTTTACCTATTTTTGATGAATACGTTGTATATTGTAAGCTACATGGGCTGGATTCTAGAATACCTAACACACTTGAAAAAGCAATTTTCTTGTTGCAATGTTTTCTTTTACCTAAATATTGATAAAAAAATCATAAAATTCGGGCGCGGATGCAAATATATATATATATATATATATATATATATATATATATATGATTTTTTACAAAAATAAAGTCAGATTTTACCTATTCTAGAAATGGATATTTTTGTTAAAACATTCATAAACATGCTTTTGGACCTATACTGTGGATAAAATATGATGAAAATTTATAAAATTCGGGCGCGACTCTGAGATAGCGCGTCAAAAAAAAGTCAGATTTTACCTATTTTTGATGAATACGTTGTATATTGTAAGCTACGTGGGCAGGATTCTAGAATACCTAACACACTTGAAATAGCAATTATCTTGTAGCAATGTTTTCTTTTAGCTAAAATATGATGAAAAATCATAAAATTCGAGCGCGGAAGCAAATATTTATATGATTTTTTACAAAAATAAAGTCAGATTTTACCTATTTTTGAAATGGATATTTTTGTTAAAACATTCATAAACATGCTTTTGGACCTATACTATGGATAAAAAATGATGAAAAATTATAAAATTCGGGCGCGGAAGCAAAATATTATATATTTTTTTACAAAAATAAAGTCAGATTTTACCTATTTTTGATGAATACGTTGTATATTGTAAGCTTCATTGGCTGGATTCTAGAATACCTACCACACTTGAAATAGCAATTTTCTTATTGCAGTGTTTTCTTTTACCTAAATTATGATGAAAAATCATAAAATTCGGGCGCGGAAGCAAATATTTATATGATATTTTACAAAAATAAAGTCAGATTTTACCTATTCTTGAAATGGATATTTTTGTTAAAACATTCATAAACATGCTTTTGGACCTATACTGTGGATAAAATATGATGAAAAATTATAAAATTCGAGCGCGGAAGCAAATAATTATATAATGTTTTACAAAAATAAAGTCAGATTTTACCTAATTTTGATGAATACTTTGTATATTGTAAGCTACATGGGCTGGATTCTAGAATACCTAACACACTTGAAAAAGCAATTTTCTCGTTGCAATGTTTTCTTTTAGCTAAAATATGATGAAAAATCATAAAATTCGGGCGCCGAAGCAAATATTTATAAGATTTTTTACAAAAATATAGTCAGATTTTACCTATTTTTGAAATGAATATTTTTGTTAAAACATTCATAAACATGCTTTTGAACCTATACTATGGATAATATATGATGAAAAATTATAAAATTCATGCGCGGAAGCAAATATTTATATAATTTTTTACAAAACTTAAGTCAGATTTTATCTATTTTTGATGAATACGTTGTATATTGTAAGCTTCATTGGCCGGATTCTAGAATACCTACCACACTTGAAATAGAAATTTTCTTGTTGCAATATTTTCTTTTACCTAAATTATGATAAAAAATCATAAAATTCGGGCGCAGAAGCAAATATATATATGATTTTTTACAAAAATAAAGTCAGATTTTACCTATTTTAAAAATGGATATTTTTGTTAAAACATTCATAAACATGCTTTTGGACCTATACTGTGGATAAAATATGATGAAAATTTATAAAATTCGGGCGCGGAAGCAAATATCTTTATGATTTCTTACAAAAAAAGTCAGATTTTACCAATTTTTGATGAATACGTTGTATATTGTAAGCTACGTGGGTAGGATTCTAGAATACCTAACACACTTGAAATAGCAATTATCTTGTTGCAATATTTTCTTTTAGCTAAAATATGATGAAAAATCATAATATTCGAGCGCGGAAGCAAATATTTATATGATTTTTTACAAAAATTATGTCAGATTTTACCTATTTTTGAAATGGATATTTTTGTTAAAACATTCATAAACATGCTTTTGGACCTATACTATGGATAAAATATGATGAAAAATTATAAAATTCGGGCGCGGAAGCAAATAATTATATAATTTTTTACAAAAATAAAGTCAGATTTTACCTATTTTTGATGAATACGTTGTATATTGTAAGCTTCATTGGCTGGATTCTAGAATACCTACCACAATTGAAATAGCAATTTTCTTGTTGTAATGTTTTCTTTTACCTAAATTATGATGAAAAATCATAAAATTCGGGCGCAGAAGCAAATATTTATATGATTTTTCACAAAAATAAAGTCAGATTTTACCTATTCTTGAAATGGATATTTTTGATAAAACATTCATAAACATGCTTTTGGACCTATACTGTGGATAAAATATGATGAAAAATTATAAAATTCGGGCGCGGAAGCAAATATTTATATAATTTTTTACAAAAATAAAGTCAGATTATACCTATTTTTGATGAATACGTTGTATATTGTAAGCTTCATAGGCTGGATTCTAGAATACCTACCACACTTGAAATAGCAATTTTCTTGTTGCAATGTATTCTTTTACCTAAATTATAAAAAAAAATCATAAAATTCGGGCGCGGAAGCAAATATTTACATGATTTTTTACAAAAATAAAGTCAGATTTTACCTATTCTTGAAATGGATATTTTTGTTAAAACATTCATAAACATGCTTTTGGACGTATACTGTGGATAAAATATGATGAAAAAATATAAAATTCGAGCGCGGAAGCAAATATTTATATGATTTTTTACAAAAAAAGTCAGATTTTACCTATTTTTGATGAATACGTTGTATATTGTAAGCTACATGGGCTGGATTCTAGAATACTTAACACACTTGAAAAAGCAATTTTCTTGTTGCAATGTTTTCTTTTACCTAAATTATGATAAAAAATCATAAAATTCGGGCGCGGATGCAAATATATATATATATATATATATATATATATATATATATATATATATATATATATGATTTTTTACAAAAATAAAGTCAGATTTTACCTATTCTAGAAATGGATATTTTTGTTAAAACATTCATAAACATGCTTTTGGACCAATACTGTGGATAAAATATGATAAAAATTTATAAAATTCGGGCGCGGAAGCAAATATCTTTATGATTTCTTACAAAAAAAGTCAGATTTTACCTATTTTTGATGAATACGTTTTATATTGTAAGCTACGTGGGCAGGATTCTAGAATACCTAACACACTTGAAATAGCAATTTTCTTGTTGCAATGTTTTCTTTTAGCTAAAATATGATGAAAAATCATAAAATTCTAACGCGGAAGCAAATATATATATGATTTTTTACAAAAAAAAAGTCAGATTTTACCTATTTTTGAAATGGATATTTTTGTTAAAACATTCATAAACATGCTTTTGGACCTATACTATGAATAAAATATGATGAAAAATTATAAAATTCGGGCACGGCAGCAAATATTTATATAATTTTTTACAAAAATATAGTCAGATTTTACCTATTTTTGATGAATACGTTGTACATTGTAAACTTCATTGGCTGGATTCTAGAATACCTACCACACTTGAAATAGCAATTTTCTTGTTGCAATGTTTTCTTTTAGCTAAATTATGATGAAAAATCATATAATTCGGGCGCGGAAGCAAATATTTATATGATTTTTTACAAAAATAAAGTCAGATTTTACCTATTCTTGAAATGGATAATTTTGTTAAAACATTCATAAACATGCTTTTGGACCTATACAGTGGATAAAATATGATGAAAAATTATAAAATTCAGGCGCGGAAGCAAATAATTATATAATTTTTTTCAAAAATAAAGTCAGATTTTACCTATTTTTGATGAATACGTTGTATATTGTAAGCTTCATTGGCTGGATTCTAGAATACCTACCACACTTGAAATAGCAATTTTCTTGTTGCAGTGTTTTCTTTTACCTAAATTATGATGAAAAATCATAAAATTCGGGCGCGGAAGCAAATATTTATATGATATTTTACAAAAATAAAGTCAGATTTTACCTATTCTTGAAATGGATATTTTTGTTAAAACATTCATAAACATGCTTTTGGACCTATACTGTGGATAAAATATGATGAAAAATTATAAAATTCGAGCGCGGAAGCAAATATTTATATGATTTTTTACAAAAAAAAGTCAGATTTTACCTATTTTTGATGAATACGTTGTATATTGTAAGCTACAGGGGCTGGATTCTAGAATACTTAATACACTTGAAAAAGCAATTTTCTTGTTGCAATGTTTTCTTTTAGCTAAAATATGATGAAAAATCATAAAATTCGGGCGCGGAAGCAAATATTTATATGATTTTTTACAAAAATAAAGTCTGATTTTACCTATATTTTAAATAGATATTTTTGTAAAAACATTCATAAACATGCCTTTGGACCTATACTATGGATAAAATATGATAAAAAATTATAAAATTCGGGCGCGGAAGCAAATATTTATATAATTTTTTACAAAACTAAAGTCAGATTTTATCTATTTTTAAAGAATACGTTGTATTATGTAAGCTTCATTGGCTGGATTCTAGAATACCTACCACACTTGAAATAGCAATTTTCTTGTAGCAATATTTTCTTTTACCTAAATTATAATGAAAAATCATAAAATTCTGGCGCGGAAGCAAATATATATATATATATATATATATATATATATATATATATATATATATATGATTTTTTACAAAAATAAAGTCAGATTTTACCTATTCTAGAAATGGATATTTTTGTTAAAACATTCATAAACATGCTTTTGGACCTATACTGTGGATAAAATATGATGAAAATTTATAAAATTCGGGCGCGAAAGCAACTATCTTTATGATTTCTTACAAAAAGAGTCAGATTTTACCTATTTTTGATGAATACGTTGTATATTGTAAGCTTCGTGGGCAGGATTCTAGAATACCTAACACACTTAAAATAGCAATTTTCTTGTAGCAATGTTTTCTTTTAGCTAAAATATGATGAAAAATCATAAAATTCGAGCGCGGAAGCAAATATTTATATGATTTTTTACAAAAATAAAGTCAGATTTTAACTATTTTTGAAATGGATATTTTTGTTAAAACATTCATAAACATGCTTTTGGACCTATACTATGAATAAAAAATGATGAAAAATTATAAAATTCGGGCGCGGAAGCAAATATTTATATGATTTTTTACAAAAAAAAGTCAGATTTTACCTATTTTTGATGAATACGTTGTATATTGTAAGCTTCATTGGCTGGATTCTAGAATACCTAACACACTTGAAATAGCAATTTTCTTGTTGCAATGTTTTCTTTTACCTAAATAATGATGAAAAATCATAAAATTCGGGCGCGGAAGCAAATATTTATATGATTTTTTACAAAAATAAAGTCAGATTTTACCTATTCTTGAAATGGATATTTTTGTTAAAACATTCATAAACATGCTTTTGGACCTATACTGTGGATAAAATATGATGAAAAATTATAAAATTCGGGCGCGGAAGCAAATATTTATATAATTTTTTACAAAAATAAATTCCGATTTTACCTATTTTTGATGAATACGTTGTATATTGTAAGCTTCATTAGCTGGATTCTAGAACACCTACCACACTTGAAATAGCAATTTTCTTGTTGCAATGCCTAAATTATGATGAAAAATCATAAAATTCGGGCGCGGAAGCAAATATTTATATGATTTTTTACAAAAAAGGCCGATTTTACCTATTCTTGAAATGGATATTTTTGTTAATACATTCATAAACATGCTTTTGGACCTATACTGTGGATAAAATATCATGAAAAATTATAAAATTCGGGCGCGGAAGCAAAGATTTATATAATTTTTTACAAAAATAAAGTCATAGGCTGTATTCTGGAATACCTACCACACTTAAAATAGCAATTTTCTTGCAATGTATTCTTTTACCTAAATTATGAAGAAAAATCATAAAATTCGGGCGCGGAAGCAAATATTTACATGATTTTTTACAAAAATAAAGTCAGATTTTACCTATTCTTGAAAAGGATATTTTTGTTAAAACTTTCATAAACATGCTTTTGGACCTATACTGTGGATAAAATATGATGAAAAATTATAAAATTCGAGCGCGCGCGGAAGCAAATATTTATATGATTTTTTACAAAAAAAAAACGTCAAATTTTTACCTATTTTTGATGAATACGTTGTATATTGTAAGCTACGTGGGCAGGATTCTAGAATACCTAACACACTTGAAATAGCAATTTTCTTGTTGCAATGTTTTCTTTTAGCTAAAATATGATGAAAAATCATAAAATTCTAACGCGGAAGCAAATATATATATGATTTTTTACAAAAAAAAAGTCAGATTTTACCTATTTTTGAAATGGATATTTTTGTTAAAACATTCATAAACATGCTTTTGGACCTATACTATGAATAAAATATGATGAAAAATTATAAAATTCGGGCACGGAAGCAAATATTTATATAATTTTTTACAAAAATATAGTCAGATTTTACCTATTTTTGATGAATACGTTGTACATTGTAAACTTCATTGGCTGGATTCTAGAATACCTACCACACTTGAAATAGCAATTTTCTTGTTGCAATGTTTTCTTTTAGCTAAATTATAATGAAAAATCATATAATTCGGGCGCGGAAGCAAATATTTATATGATTTTTTACAAAAATAAAGTCAGATTTTACCTATTCTTGAAATGGATATTTTTGTTAAAACATTCATAAACATGCTTTTGGACCTATACAGTGGATAAAATATGATGAAAAATTATAAAATTCGGGCGCGGAAGCAAATAATTATATAATTTTTTTCAAAAATAAAGTCAGATTTTTACCTATTTTTGATGAATACGTTGTATATTGTAAGCTTCATTGGCTGGATTCTAGAATACCTACCACACTTGAAATAGCAATTTTCTTGTTGCAGTGTTTTCTTTTACCTAAATTATGATGAAAAATCATAAAATTCGGGCGCGGAAGCAAATATTTATATGATATTTTACAAAAATAAAGTCAGATTTTACCTATTCTTGAAATGGATATTTTTGTTAAAACATTCATAAACATGCTTTTGGACCTATACTGTGGATAAAATATGATGAAAAATTATAAAATTCGAGCGCGGAAGCAAATATTTATATGATTTTTTACAAAAAAAAGTCAGATTTTACCTATTTTTAATGAATACGTTGTATATTGTAAGCTACAGGGGCTGGATTCTAGAATACTTAATACACTTGAAAAAGCAATTTTCTTGTTGCAATGTTTTCTTTTAGCTAAAATATGATGAAAAATCATAAAATTTGGGCGCGGAAGCAAATATTTATAAGATTTTTTATAAAAATATAGTCAGATTTTACCTATTTTTGAAATGGATATTTTTGTTAAAACATTCATAAACATGCCTTTGGACCTATACTATGGATAAAATATGATAAAAAATTATAAAATTCGGGCGCGGAAGCAAATATTAATATAATTTTTTACAAAACTAAAGTCAGATTTTATCTATTTTTAAAGAATACGTTGTATTATGTAAGCTTCATTGGCTGGATTCTAGAATACCTACCACACTTGAAATAGCAATTTTCTTGTAGCAATATTTTCTTTTACCTAAATTATAATGAAAAATCATAAAATTCGGGCGCGGAAGCAAATATATATATATATATGATTTTTTACAAAAATAAAGTCAGATTTTACCTATTCTAGAAATGGATATTTTTGTTAAAACATTCATAAACATGCTTTTGGACCTATACTGTGGATAAAATATGATGAAAATTTATAAAATTCGGGCGCGAAAGCAACTATCTTTATGATTTCTTACAAAAAGAGTCAGATTTTACCTATTTTTGATGAATACGTTGTATATTGTAAGCTTCGTGGGCAGGATTCTAGAATACCTAACACACTTGAAATAGCAATTTTCTTGTAGCAATGTTTTCTTTTAGCTAAAATATGATGAAAAATCATAAAATTCGAGCGCGGAAGCAAATATTTATATGATTTTTTACAAAAATAAAGTCAGATTTTACCTATTTTTGAAATGGATATTTTTGTTAAAACATTCATAAACATGCTTTTGGACCTATACTATGGATAAAAAATGATGAAAAATTATAAAATTCGGGCGCGGAAGCAAATATTTATATGATTTTTTACAAAAAAAAGTCAGATTTTACCTATTTTTGATGAATACGTTGTATATTGTAAGCTTCATTGGCTGGATTCTAGAATACCTACCACACTTGAAATAGCAATTTTCTTGTTGCAATGTTTTCTTTTACCTAAATAATGATGAAAAATCATAAAATTCGGGCGCGGAAGCAAATATTTATATGATTTTTTACAAAAATAAAGTCAGATTTTACCTATTCTTGAAATGGATATTTTTGTTAAAACATTCATAAACATGCTTTTGGACCTATACTGTGGATAAAATATGATGAAAAATTATAAAATTCGGGCGCGGAAGCAAATATTTATATAATTTTTTACAAAAATAAATTCCGATTTTACCTATTTTTGATGAATACGTTGTATATTGTAAGCTTCATTAGCTGGATTCTAGAACACCTACCACACTTGAAATAGCAATTTTCTTGTTGCAATGCCTAAATTATGATGAAAAATCATAAAATTCGGGCGCGGAAGCAAATATTTATATGATTTTTTACAAAAAAGGCCGATTTTACCTATTCTTGAAATGGATATTTTTGTTAATACATTCATAAACATGCTTTTGGACCTATACTGTGGATAAAATATCATGAAAAATTATAAAATTCGGGCGCGGAAGCAAAGATTTATATAATTTTTTACAAAAATAAAGTCATAGGCTGTATTCTGGAATACCTACCACACTTAAAATAGCAATTTTCTTGCAATGTATTCTTTTACCTAAATTATGAAGAAAAATCATAAAATTCGGGCGCGGAAGCAAATATTTACATGATTTTTTACAAAAATAAAGTCAGATTTTACCTATTCTTGAAAAGGATATTTTTGTTAAAACTTTCATAAACATGCTTTTGGACCTATACTGTGGATAAAATATGATGAAAAATTATAAAATTCGAGCGCGGAAGCAAATATTTATATGATTTTTTACAAAAAAAAACGTCAAATTTTACGTATTTTTGATGAATCCGTTGTATATTGTAAGCTACAGGGGCTGGATTCTAGAATACCTAACACACTTGAAAAAGCAATTTTCTTGTTGCAATGTTTTCTTTTAGCTAAAATATGATGAAAAATCATAAAATTCGGGCGCGGAAGCATATATATATATTGTGACGTGTGCCAGAAATTTAAAAATAATGTTCAAAAAATTACCGTGATTTCTCGAAGAGAAATCACGCGTCACACACTTACCTCGACAGCTCAGAATTGGTCGTGGTATCGCTAAGTCGTGGGTCACTAAGATATTTGTGATAACAATAATAGGGAAGGGCGCCAGTTGTGCCGAAAGGAAAATGGTGGACACAACAACACCGAAAATAACAAATTGAAAATAAAACTAATTTTATTTACGGATAGTAAATACAATAGGGAAGTTAACGGAACAATTATTGCAAATTACAAAAAAATAAGAAAATACCTTTTGCGGGGTAACAAAATATCGATGGGTCTGGAATGGCTAGGTCGTTGGAGTGAGTCCCTGGACGTCTTGGTACCGAGGTTCGGCTTGTCGACGGAATGTGTACTGTTCGTGTTAGTATTAAGCGGCGACGCAGGATGTCGGACACAAGCAGTGTAGTAGCGTAAAGCAGGATAGCAGGATAATGCGTGATGTCACCGGACTAAGCGTGTCTGGCGGTTGCGTGAATTGTTTGTGTGTAACTGCAAACTGCTGTTTTTTGTGCGTGATGCCTGGAGTACTGTGTGTAAGTTGGTACTGTGTACGTGAGCACGTGTCGCAGTACTATTCAGTTTGGATTGGAACTCCACACTCCACTCCAAACAAACCTCGACCATCCAGGACCAGGAGAGAATATAAAACATAAAAATTTTTAGCAGATAATTGACCCAAGAAATAACTTGCCGTGGCAAAAATACAAAAAATCTTTATAATACAAAATGAACAAATAATTTATTTAACAATAAATAAATGCAAAAATTATTATTTACAAAAATTTTGTGCACAAAAAAATACTACAAATACTTTTATAAAAAAAACTATCAGCTGGCCAGGCTGTAAAAGACCAGAAAATAAGAGAAAGAAAGAATATAACAGACTTGAAAGGTTTTCAAAAACTAACGTTTTTAACTGCGGGACTTGTAAAATTTATTATTTACTTTTTGGCTGCCAAAAAAAATAATAAACGGTAAAAAGGTAACTAATGGCATCTAAAAACAAAGAGAAAAATAAAATTGGAACGATAAAAATTCTACTTACGACAGTAAATCAGCGTGAGCTCTGTCTAAATCCCACAGTATAAAAAATAACCTAAATCGTATTCAAAAAAATATTAAGCAAACTAATAAAAAAATTAATCTTTCCTATGAAAGATACACGAGAAATTTTGAATAAAAGATGTAGCAAAAAGAAACAAAGTTGAGGAGGTTTCCTCGCAAGCTTTGACAACACGTGGTTATCTAAATATTTATTTAAAACAAAAGTTTCGAATAAAATAAAAAATATCACTTTACTCACCAAAATCAGTGAAATAAAAAATCCGGAGTAAGAATATTTTAAATAAAATCTTGAAGATTTTAAAAATAACTTTAGATAAAAATTTTTAGAACAAACAAAATTGCTATCAAAATACGTCCGTTGTCTCAGCTTGCAGAAACTCAACTCCCTGTACAGACCGCGCTCGCCTCTCAAGCAGTCAGCAGCACTAGAGATGTCGTATGTTTAATTAAAATATAAAAAGATTTAAATAAAAAACCGCGAAACGAATGAAATCGTTTCACTGCCCCCCCTCCAAAAAGGATGATGACGTAACGGAATCATCAAAAGTTATGTCAGGATCATCGGGGACAGTAGGTGCAGGTTTAAGGTCCTTTATGTGGTAGATGCCAGCATCAGTTCCGTCGGTATCGTGAAGGTGATACGCGAGAGGAGATAGTTTTCGAAAAACCTTGCTTTCGACATAACGAGGTGCTAGAGCCGAAGAGAAACATCTAGAACCAACAGATAAAACTCGATTTCTACGATAAACTAGATCACTTTCATCAAATTCGAGCTGACGACGATGTTTATTATAATATTTCGCGTTTCGCTCATAAGCTTGATGAATACGGTTTTGAACGATTAAGAAAAATTCAGACATCTCTGATAATGAGTTGCCATAATCAGCTGGGGAATCAGAACAGATATTGTCAGGTAAAGAACGGTAAAAGTTTCCTGAAACTGGAACATGCCTACCAAAAGTAAGGAAAGCTGGAGTAAATCGAGTAACTTCGTGCACACTCGTACGAATGGCCTGAGCGATGGCTTGAAGATTTTTATCCCAAGCGCGATGATTATTGTCGAGATAAGACCTAATAGCTGTTTTAATTACCCGATTGGTACGCTCAACAAAATTCACCTGGGGGTGAAACTTGGCGTTATACCATAATTTAAGTATTTCATATTTAGCGATAAGATCTGTAAATAATTTAGAGACGAACTGAGTTCCATTATCGCACATGACAATTTGTGGTACACCAAATAAAAGAAAAACATTTTCCTCTAAAATTTTACAAATTTTTGGAGCGTTAGCTTCACGCATAGGGTGAACAATGACAAATTTGGAAAACCAATCGGTCACTACTAGAATATAGCGATTTCCAGCTGACGAAGGAGGTAATGGGGATCAACCGAGATAGCTTGCCAAGGAAACTTTATAATCTTTTTCCTGCCCATTAAACCAGGTGGAGGGATTTGAGGAACTTTTTGAGACAAACAAGTCTTGCAACGTTTTACATAACCGGCAATAAAATGATGCATCTTAGGCCAGTAATATTCTGATGCAACACGGTGAAAAGTTTTAAAGATTCCAAGATGAGCGGCAGTTGCATCATCGTGACATCGTGAGACAATTTCTTTACGAAACTCCCGGGGTACAACTAATTTCCATGTAGACAAATTAGAAGGAAGAGAATAGGGAGATAAGATGTTTTTGTACATAAAAATATTTTCCACGCGCCAGTCCGGATAGTCGTTTGGACTTAAAACTACCTTTTCACACATTCTACTATACCAGTTGTCCCGGGTATTTAAAAAAGTCTTATTGTCGATGACACAAACCTCAAGAGGACACCTAGATAGAGCATCAGGTAATTCATGGAGTTTACCAGGGCGGTGAGTGATGTTAAAGTCAAATTGTTGTAATTGTACCGACCAGCGAGCTAATCTTCCATGCGGATCCTGCATGCGAAGCAGCCACAAAAGAGAGTAGTGGTCAGTAATAACTTCGAAATGAAGCCCTTCGATAAAAGAACGAAATTTTAAGATACCGAAAATTACGGCAAGGCATTCTTTTTCCGTAACTGAATAATTTTTCTCAGCTTTATTCAAAGTACGACTTGCATATGAGATAGGATGTTCCTCATTATCATCGCCAATCTGTGTAAGCACAGCTCCAAGTCCATAATTGGAAGCATCAGCATAGATCTTAAAAGGTTTAATAGGTTTACTATAATCAGGGCTAGCAAGAGTTGGAGCAGATATTAGTGCATTTTTTAATTTATTAAAAGCTTCGTCAGCAGCTGACGTCCAAGAAATGGTGGACTTTTTACCTTTACCTTTAGTAAGGTCCGAAATAACAGCTGACATAGAGGCAAAATTTGGAACAAATCTCCTGTACCACGAGAATAAACCTAAAGCCCTACGCACTTCGGATACGGTATTAGGTCTAGGAAGATTTGCAATAGCAGATACCTTATCGAGATCAGTGCGAAGACCGTGTTGATCGACAACAAAACCAAGGTATTTAAGAGAAGGTAAACAAAATTCGCATTTCTTGACATTTACGGTGAAACCGGCCGCTTTGAGGCGATCTAAGACTTTATAGAGAATAACGATATGTTCTTCAAAAGAAGAAGTAGCGATAATTAAATCGTCCAGGTAGACAAAAACGTTTGGGTCTAATTCTGGACCGAAAACTTCATCCATTAGTCTTTGAAGAGTTTGTGGGGCATTACAAAGACCGAATGGCATTTGAACGAACTCAAACAGACCGCGACCTGGTACAGAGAAAGCGGTTTTTTCTTTAGACGAAGCCGATATAGGAATTTGCCAAAATGCACTCTTTAGATCAACAGAAGACAGAAACTTTGCATTACCCAGCTTACTTAAGATGTAATCTACGCGAGGCAAGGGATAGCTATCCTTACGGGTAACCGAATTAAGTTTCCGACCATCAAAACATAGTCGATATTCTCCCGATTTCTTTTTGACAAGTAATATTGGACTAGACCACGGACTCACAGATGGACGAACCACTCCCAATTCCAACATTTTGTCCAGTTCTTTATTAACGAACTCCATCATAACTGGAGAAAGAGGATATTGGCGCTGTTTTAAGGGAAGCGCGTCACCAGTATCAATAACATGTTGAATTTTATTGGTACAACCGAGTCCTAAAGATCCGAGCTTTTCAAAATCAGCAACAACGGAATTAAGAATTTCTTGCGGACGGGAAGATAAGTTTTCACGGCTAGAAACACCACTAAGAGAAGCAATTTCATTTTGGGCATGCCATGAATTCTTAGAAAAGTCTAACTTAAGACCAAAACAACGACAAAAGTCTACACCTAATATTACAGGGTGTTTTACAGAAGGAACGACAGTAAAAGAAAAATGACTACTCGTTTTACCCAACGAGAAAGGTACAAAAACGTTGCCTAAGGTTGGATGAGATTTACCATCATCAGTTGAAACAGTAGGAACAACACTAGGTTTTAGAGAAAATAGATGTTTTAGCATTAAATAGCCTCGACCACCTACAATAGAAATATTAGCACCCGAATCAACTAAGGCTGTCATAGGTACTCCGTGAATGAAGATATTAACGAAAGGTCGGTTATCATCACTTGATTTATTAAAAATAGGTGAAATGACATTATTCGTGAAAAAGTTAGAGACTTGGTTTAACCATTGAGACCACTCGTCTCTGTCGGTTTTTCTAACGACTTTACCAGCGTTGGGGTGGCGTTTTCCTCGACAGCTGGCAAGACCGAGGCGCCGCACACGTTTTTTGAACAGTTGGGGCATTTAAGTTTGGTAACGTTTCTTTTACCACAAGAAAAGCAAAAGAGATTACGAGGCTTTGGACATTTTGGATAAAGATGTTCCGTACTATTACAGTTCCAGCAACTAAGAACACGCCCTTGACCTACAGCTGCAACGGCTGAACGAGAAAAATTTCTATCCAATTTACAGGATGATTTAGAACTACTTTGAAATGAAAGATCGGGTTCTAAAGTATGTGAGGAACGAGTTGGTGGATTTTTAAACTGCGAGACATTAAATTCAGTGTCTTCAAGTCTCTTGCAAATAGTAATCAATTCTGATAGAGAGTTAATGTTTTGAAGTGAACAAAATCTCTGAAAATGCGGTTGTAAATTACGAATAATGTAACTAACCCTGGTTTGTTCGTCAGGAGTTTTAGTTAAACGACAGAATAAGTTTTCCATGATAGCAATAAAAATCTCTACCTTCTCACAAGAAGCTTGAGTTCGATTCCGAATCTCATCCATAAGAGCTAGATCATAATTAGCAGGTAAAAAGGTAGAACGAAGTTTAGAAACAAGCTCCGACCAAGAAGATATAGAGTTGCGTATCATGCGATACCAAACGAGAGCATGACCGGTAAAGAGATCACCAGCTTGGCGAAATAATTGTTCGTGAGAGACGCCACGAGAATAAACCGTGCTTTCGATATTTTCGAGAAAACTATTAAGGCCGGTATTTCCATCAAATGTAATATTCCATTTAGCAACTAAATTTTTATGATCGCAAGCCGCGGAACGAGGTAAAACAGTACAGCTTGGTAGATGAGGTGGTAGCGGTGTCGGTGGAATTTCAGAATGTACATTAGATACCGTAGGGGTAATATTTACGTTACTGAATCTAATAGCATTCAATTTTTGCAAAAAGCTCTGGCAATTATCATCGAACAAACTTAGCATGGCAATAGGAATAGATAGAGTAGGTGGAAAAGAATTAGTGGAAGGTATTTCATCAAAATCAATTAAATTTACTACCTGGTTAGTATCAACTACACGGGACATGGAAGAAAGAGCAGATTTGATCATAGAGAGCAATCTCAAAAGCTCGCCACTTAAATGTTGAGGCAAACGAGAAATACGAAGATACAAGGCAAATAAACGAGAATTTATTTCAACTTGAAATTGCTCTATATGAGAACGATTTCTACTATTAAAATTTTGAATCATACCTGACATCTCTTTAAGTGTTTCCAGACATGTTCGAGAGTCATTGATGGGATCAGGAAAATAATCAGCATTAACTGTAGTTTGCCCAATACTTTCCATCTCGATTAATCCACATAATATGTTTAAATTTTCCTCATTTGATCCGGGATAGAAACAATTTCGAATTTTGAGCTCGTAACTGATTTCCTCTCCTCGTAGATATTGGATGTGTTCCACGGTAAGTGACATTTTGAAAAAAATAATATTAGTGCCAAATAACAATATGTAGAGAAAAAGCAAAGAGAAAGATAGAAATAAAAGAGTAAAGAGAGATTTAGAAAAGACCAAGCAAAACCACGAAAAATAACTTTAAATGTAAAAAATTACAAGCAAAATATTAACCTCGGGCCCCACGTTGGGCGCCAAAAATTATTTGTGTGACGTGTGCCAGAAATTTAAAAATAATGTTCAAAAAATTACCGTGATTTCTCAAAGAGAAATCACGCGTCACACACTTACCTCGACAGCTCAGAATTGGTCGTGGTATCGCTAGGTCGTGGGTCACTAAGATATTTGTAATAACAATAATAGGGAAGGGCGCCAGTTGTGCCGCAAGGAAAATGGTGGACACAACAACACCGAAAATAACAAATTGAAAATAAAACTAATTTTATTTACGGCTAGTAAATACAATAGGGAAGTTAACGGGGACAATTATTGCAAATTACAAAAAAATAAGAAAATACCTTTTGCGGGGTAACAAAATATCGATAGGTCTAGAATGGCTAGGTCGTTGGAGTGAGTCCCTGGACGTCTTGGTACCGAGGTTCGGCTTGTCGACGGAATGTGTACTGTTCGTGTTAGTATTAAGCGGCGACGCAGGATGTCGGACACAAGCAGTGTAGTAGCGTAAAGCAGGATAGCAGGATAATGCGTGATGTCACCGGACTAAGCGTGTCTGGCGGTTGCGTGAATTGTTTGTGTGTAACTGCAAACTGCTGTTTTTTGTGCGTGATGCCTGAGTACTGTGTGTAAGTTGGTACTGTTTACGTGAGCACGTGTCGCAGTACTATTCAGTTTGGATTGGAACTCCACACTCCACTACCAACAAACCTCGACCAACCAGGACCAGGAGAGAATATAAAACATAAAAATTTTTAGCATTTAATTGACCCAAAAAATAACTTGCCGTGGCAAAAATACAAAAAATCTTTATAATACAAAATTAACAAATAATTTATTTAACAATAAATAAATGCAAAAATTATTATTTACAAAAATTTTGTGCACAAAAAAATACTACAAATACTTTTATAAAAAAAACTATCAGCTGGCCAGGCTGTAAAAGACCAGAAAATAAGAGAAAGAAAGAATATAACAGACTTGAAAGGTTTTCAAAAACTAAAGTTTTTAACTGCGGGACTTGTAAAATTTATTATTTACTTTTTGGCTGCCAAAAAAAATAATAAACGGTAAAAAGGTAACTAATGGCATCCAAAAACAAAGAGAAAAATAAAATTGGAACGATAAAAATTCTACTTACGACAGTAAATCAGCGTGAGCTCTGTCTAAATCCCACAGTATAAAAAATAACCTAAATCGTATTCAAAAAAATATTAAGCAAACTAATAAAAAAATTAATCTTTCCTATGAAAGATACACGAGAAATTTTGAATAAAAGATATAGCAAAAAGAAACAAAGTTGAGGAGGTTTCCTCGCAAGCTTTGACAACACGTGGTTATCTAAATATTTATTTAAAACAAAAGTTTCGAATAAAATAAAAAATATCACTTTACTCACCAAAATCAGTGAAATAAAAAATCCGGAGTAAGAATATTTTAAATAAAATCTTGAAGATTTTAAAAATAACTTTAGATAAAAATTTTTAGAACAAACAAAATTGCTATCAAAATACGTCCGTTGTCTCAGCTTGCAGAAACTCAACTCCCTGTACAGACCGCGCTCGCCTCTCAAGCAGTCAGCAGCACTAGAGATGTCGTATGTTTAATTAAAATATTAAAAGATTTAAATAAAAAACCGCGAAACGAATGAAATCGTTTCAATATATATGATTTTTTACAAAAATAAAGTCAGATTTTACCTATTTTTAAAATGGATATTTTTGTTAAAACATTCATAAACATGCCTTTGGACCTATACTATGGATAAAATATGATGAAAAATTATAAAATTCGGGCGCGGAAGCAAATATTTATATAATTTTTTACAAAACTAAAGTCAGATTTTATCTATTTTTGATGAATACGTTGTATAATGTAAGCTTCATTGGCTGGATTCTAGAATACCTACCACACTTGAAATAGCAATTTTCTTGTAGCAATATTTTCTTTTACCTAAATTATGATGAAAAATCATAAAATTCGGGCGCGGAAGCAAAGATTTATATGATTTTTTACAAAAATAAAGTCAGATTTTACCTATTCTTGAAATGGATATTTTTGTTAAAACATTCATAAACATGCTTTTGGACCTATACTGTGGATAAAATATGATGAAAAATTATAAAATTTGGGCGCGGAAGCAAATATTTATATAATTTTTTACAAAAATAAAGTCAGTTTATACCTATTTTTGATGAATACGTTGTATATTGTAAGGTTCATAGGCTGGATTCTAGAATACCTACCACACTTGAAATAGCAATTCTCTTGTTGCAATGTATTCTTTTACCTAAATTATGAAGAAAAATCATAAAATTCGGGCGCGGATGCAAATATTTACATGATTTTTTACAAAAATAAAGTCAGATTTTACCTATTCTTGAAAAGGATATTTTTGTTAAAACTTTCATAAACATGCTTTTGGACCTATACTGTGGATAAAACATGATGAAAAATTATAAAATTCGAGCGCAGAAGCAAATATTTATAGGATTTTTTACAAAAAAAAGTCAGATTTTACCTAATTTTGATGAATACGTTGTATATTGTAAGCTACATGGGCTGGATTCTAGAATACCTAACACACTTGAAAAAGCAATTTTCTTGTTGCAATGTTTTCTTTTAGCTAAAATATGATGAAAAATCATAAAATTCGGGCGCCGAAGCAAATTTTTATAAGATTTTTTACAAAAATATATTCAGATTTTACCTATTTTTGAAATGAATATTTTTGTTAAAACATTCATAAACATGCTTTTGGACCTATACTATGGATAATATATGATGAAAAATTATAAAATTCATGCGCGGAAGCAAATATTTATATAATTTTTTACAAAACTTAAGTCAGATTTTATCTATTTTTGATGAATACTTTGTATATTGTAAGCTTCATTGGCCGGATTCTAGAATACCTACCACACTTGAAATAGAAATTTTCTTGTTGCAATATTTTCTTTTACCTAAATTATGATAAGAAATCATAAAATTCGGGCGGAAAAGCAAATATATATATATGATTTTTTACAAAAATAAAGTCAGATTTTACCTATTCTAGAAATGGATATTTTTGTTAAAACATTCATAAACATGCTTTTGGACCTATACTGTGGATAAAATATGATGAAAATTTATAAAATTCGGGCGCGGAAGCAAATATCTTTATGATTTCTTACAAAAAAAGTCAGATTTTACCAATTTTTGATGAATACGTAGTATATTGTAAGCTACGTGGGCAGGATTCTAGAATACCTAACACACTTGAACTAGCAATTTTCTTGTTGCAAAGTTTTCTTTTAGCTAAAATATGATGAAAAATCATAAAATTCGAGCGCGGAAGCAAATATTTATATGATTTTTTACAAAAATAATGTCAGATTTTACCTATTTTTGAAATGGATATTATTGTTAAAACATTCATAAACATGCTTTTGGACCTATACTATGGATAAAATATGATAAAAAATTAATAAATTCGGGCGCGGAAGCAAGTATTTATATAATTTTTTACAAAAATAAAGTCAGATTTTACCTATTTTTGATGAATACGTTGTATATTGTAAGCTTCATTGGCTGGATTCTAGAATACCTACCACACTTGAAATAGCAATTTTCTTGTTGTAATGTTTTCTTTTACCTAAATTATGATGAAAAATCATAAAATTCGGGCGCGGCAGCAAATATTTATATGATTTTTTACAAAAATAAAGTCAGATTTTACCTATTCTTGAAATAGATATTTTTGTTAAAACATTCATAAACATGCTTTTGGACGTATACTGTGGATAAAATATGATAAAAAATTATAAAATTCGAGCGCGGAAGCAAATATTTATATGATTTTTTACAAAAAAATGTCAGATTTTACCTATTTTTGATGAATACGTTGTATATTGTAAGCTACATGGGCTGGATTCTAGAATACCTAACACACTTGAAAAAGCAATTTTCTTGTTGCAATGTTTTCTTTTAGCTAAAATATGATAAAATATCATAAAATTCGGGCGCGGAAGCAAATATTTACATGATTTTTTACAAAAATAAAGTCAGATTTTACCTATTCTTGAAATGAATATTTTTGTTAAAACATTCATAAACATGCTTTTGGACGGATACTGTGGATAAAATAAGATGAAAAATTATAAAATTCGAGCGCGGAAGCAAATATTTATATGATTTTTTACAAAAAAAAAGTCAGATTTTACCTATTTTTGATGAATACGTTGTATATTGTAAGCTACATGGGATGGATTCTAGAAAACCTAACACATTTGAAAAAGCAATTTTCTTGTTGCAATGTTTTCTTTTAGCTAAAATATGATAAAATATCATAAAATTCGGGCGCGGAGCAAATATTTATAAGATTTTTTACAAAAATATAGTCAGATTTTACCAATTTTTGAAATGGATATTTTTGTTAAAACATTCATAAACATGCTTTTGGACCTATACTATGGATAAAATATGATGAAAAATTATAAAATTCGGGCGCGGAAGCAAATATTTATATAATTTTTTACAAAACTAAAGTCAGATTTTATCTATTATTTATGAATACGTTGTATATTGTAAACTTCATTGGCTGGATTCTAGAATACCTACCACACTTGAAATAGCAATTTTCTTGTTGCAATATTTTCTATTAGCTAAATTATGATGAAATATCATAAAATTCGGGCGCGGAAGCAAATATTTATATGATTTTTTACAAAAATAATGTCAGATTTTACCTATTCTTGAAATGGATATTTTTGTTAAAACATTCATAAACATGCTTTTGGACCTATACAGTGGATAAAATATGATGAAAAATTATAAAATTCGGGCGCGGAAGCAAATATTTATATAATTTTTTACAATAATAAAGTCAGATTTTACCTATATTTGATGAATACGTTGTATATTGTAAGCTTCATTGGCTGGAGTCTAGAAAACCTACCACACTTGAAATAGCAATTTTCTTGTTGCAGTGTTTTCTTTTACCTAAATTATGATGAAAAATCATAAAATTCGGGCGCGGAAGCAAATATTTATATGATTTTTTACAAAAATAAAGTCAGATTTTACCTGTTCTTGAAATGGATATTTTTGTTAATACATTCATAAACATGCTTTTGGACCTATACTGTGGATAAAATATCATGAAAAATTATAAAATTCGGGAGCGGAAGCAAATATTTATATCATTTTTTACAAAAATAAAGTCAGATTTTACCTATTTTTGATGCATACGTTGTATATTGTAAGCTTCATTGGCTGGATTCTAGAATACCTAACACACTTGAAATAGCAATTTTCTTGTTGCAATGTTTTCTTTTACCTAAATTATGATGAAAAATCATAAAATTCGGGCGAAGAAGCAAATATTTATATGATTTTTTACAAAAATATTGTCAGATTTTACCTATTTTTGAAATGGATATTTTTGTTAAAACATTCATAAACATGCTTTTGGACCTATACTATGGATAAAATATGATGAAAAATTATAAAATTCGGGCGCGGAAGCAAATATTTATATAATTTTTTACAAAATAAATAGTCAGATTTTATCTATTTTTAATGAATACGTTGTATATTGTAAGCTTCATTGGCTGGATTCTAGAATACCTACCACACTTGAAATAGCAATTTTCTTGTTGCAATGTTTTCTTCTACCTAAATTATGATGAAAAATCATAAAATTCATGCGCGGAAGCAAATATTTATGTTTTTTTATAAAAATAAAGTCAGATTTTACCTATTCTTGAAATGGATATTTTTGTTAATACATTCATAAACATGCTTTTGGACCTATACTGTGGATAAAATATGATGAAAAATTATAAAATTCGGGCGCGGAAGCAAATATTTATATAATTTTTTACAAAACTAAAGTCAGATTTTATCTATTTTTGATGAATACGTTGTATAATGTAAGCTTCATTGGCTGGATTCTAGAATACCTACCACACTTGAAATAGCAATTTTCTTGTTGCAATGTTTTCTTTTACCTAAATTATGATGAATAATCATAAAATTCGGGCGCGGAAACAAATATATATATGATTTTTTACAAAAATAAAGTCAGATTTTACCTATTCTTGAAATGGATATTTTAGTTAAAACATTCATAAACATGCTTGTGGACCTATACTGTGGATAAAATATGATGAAAAATTACAAAATTCGGGCGCGGAAGCAAATATTTATATAATTTTTTACAAAAAAAAAGTCAGATTTTACCTGTTATTGATGAATACGTTGTATATTGTAAGCTACATGGGCTGGATTCTAAAATACCTAACACACTTGAAATAGCAATTTTCTTGTTGCAATGTTTGTTTTAGCTAAAATATGATGAAAAATCATGAAATTCGAGCGCGGAAGCAAATTTTTATATGATTTTTTACAAAAAAAAGTCAGATTTTACCTGTTGTTGATGAATACGTTGTATATTGTAAGCTACATGGGCTGGATTCTAAAATACCTAACACACTTGAAATAGCAATTTTCTTGTTGCAATGTTTGTTTTAGCTAAAATATGATGAAAAATCATGAAATTCGAGCGCGGAAGCAAATTTTTATATGATTTTTTACAAAAATAAAGTCAGATTTTACCTATTTTTGATGAATACGTTGTATATTGTAAGCTTCATTAGCTGGCTTCTAGAATACCTACCACACTTGAAATAGCAATTTTCTTGTTGCAATGTTTTCTTCTACCTAAATTATGATGAAAAATCATAAAATTCATGCGCGGAAGCAAATATTTATGATTTTTTATAAAAATAAAGTCAGATTTTACCTATTCTTCAAATTGTAATTTTTGTTAATACATTCATAAACATGCTTTTGGACCTATACTATGGATAAAATATGATGAAAAATTATAAAATTCGGGCGCGGAAGCAAATATTTATATAATTTTTTACAAAACTAAAGTCAGATTTTATCTATTTTTTATGAATTCGTTGTATATTGTATGCTTCATTGGCTGGATTCTAGAATACAGACCACACTTGAAATAGCAATTTTCATGTTGCAATATTTTCTTTTACCTAAATTATGATAAAAAATCATAAAATTCGGGCGCGGATGCAAATATATATATATGATTTTTTACAAAAATAAAGTCAGATTTTACCTATTCTAGAAATGGATATTTTTGTTAAAACATTCATAAACATGCTTTTGGACCTATACTGTGGATAAAATATGATGAAAATTTATAAAATTCGGGCGCGGAAGCAAATATCTTTATGATTTCTTACAAAAAAAGTCAGATTTTACCTATTTTTGATGAATACGTTGTATATTGTAAGCTACGTGGGCAGGATTCTAGAATACCTAACACACTTGAAATAGCAATTTTCTTGTTGCAATGTTTTCTTTTAGCTAAAATATGATGAAAAATCATAAAATTCGAGCGCGGAAGCAAATATTTATATGATTTTTTACAAAAAAAAGTCAGATTTTACCTATTTTTGAAATGGATATTTTTGTTAAAACATTCATAAACATGCTTTTGGACCTATACTATGGATAAAATATGATGAAAAATTATAAAAATCGGGCACGGAAGCAAATATTTATATAATTTTTTACAAAAATAAAGTCAGATTTTACCTATTTTTGATGAATACGTTGTACATTGTATACTTCATTGGCTGGATTCTAGAATACCTACCACACTTGAAATAGCAATTTTGTTGTTGCAATGTTTTCTATTAGCTAAATTATGATGAAATATCATAAAATTCGGGCGCGGAAGCAAATATTTATATGATTTTTTACAAAAATAAAATCAGATTTTACCTATTCTTGAAATGGATATTTTTGTTAAAACATTCATAAACATGCTTTTGGACCTATACAGTGGATAAATTATGATGAAAAATTATAAAATTCGGGCGCGGAGCAAATAATTATATAATTTTTTACAAAAATAAAGTCAGATTTTACCTATATTTGATGAATACGTTGTATATTGTAAGCTTCATTGGCTGGATTCTAGAATACCTACCACAATTGAAATAGCAATTTTCTTGTTGCAGTGTTTTCTTTTACCTAATATATGATGAAAAATCATAAAATTCGGGCGCGGAAGCAAATATTTATATGATTTTTTACAAAAATAATGTCAGATTTTATCTATTTTTGAAATGGATATTTTTGTTAAAACATTCATAAACATGCTTTTGGACCTATACTGTGGATAAAATATGATGAAAAATTATAAAATTCGGGCGCTTAAGCAAATAATTATATAATTTTTTACAAAAATAAAGTCAGATTTTACCTATATTTGATGAATACGTTGTATATTGTAAGCTTCATTGGCTGGATTCTAGAATACCTACCACACTTGAAATAGCAATTTTCTTGTTGCAATGTTTTTTTTTTACCTAAATTATGATGTAAAAATCATAAAATTCGGGCGCGGAAGCAAATATTTATATGATTTTTTACAAAAATAAAGTCAGATTTTACCTATTCTTGAAATGGATATTTTTGTTAAAACATTCATAAACATGCTTTTGGACCTATACTGTGGATAAAATATGATAAAAAATTATAAAATTCGGGCGCGGAAGCAAATATTTATATGATATTTTACAAAAAAAAGTCAGATTTTACCTATTTTTGATGAATACGTTGTATATTTTAAGCTACATGGGCTGGATTCTAGAATACCTAACATACTTCAAATAGCAATTTTCTTGTTGCAATGTTTTCTTTTATCTAAAATATGATAAAAAATGATAAAATTCGGGCGCGAAACAAATAGTTATATAAGATTTTTTACAAAAATAAAGTCAGATTTTACCTATTTTTGATGAATACGTTGTATATTGTAAGCTTTATTGGCTGGATTCTAGAATACCTACCACACTTGAAATAGCAAATTTCTTGTTGCAATGTTTTCTTTTAGCTAAATTATGATGAAAAATTATAAAATTCGAGCGCGGAAGCAAATATTTATATGATTTTTTACAAAAATAATGTCAGATTTTACCTATTCTTGAAAAGTATATTTATGTTAAAACATTCATAAACATGCTTTTGGACCTATACTATGGATAAAATATGATGAAAAATAATAAAATTCGGGCGCGGAAGCAAATATTTATATAATTTTTTACAAAAATAAAGTCAGATTTTACCTATTTTTTATGAATACGTTGTATATTTTAAGCTACATGGGCTGGATTCTAGAATACCTACCAGACTTGAAATAGCATTTTTCTTGTTGCAATGTTTTCTTTTAGCTAAAATATAATGAAAAATCATAAAATTCGGGCGCGGAACAAATATTTATATGATTTTTTACAAAAATGAAGTCAGAATTTACCTATTTTTGAAATGGATATTTTTGTTAAAACATTCATTAACATGCTTTTCGACCTATACTATAGCTAAAATATGATGATAAATTATAAAATTCTGGCGCGGAAGCAAATATTTATATAATTTTTTACAAAAATAAAGTCAGATTTTACCTATTTTTGATGAATACTTTGTATATTGTAAGCTTCATTGGCTGGATTTTAGAATACCTACCACACTAGAAATAGCAAATTTTCTTGTTGCAATGTTTTCTTTTACCTAAATTATGATAAAAAATCATAAAATTCGGGCGCGGAAGCAAATGTTTATATGATTTTTTACTAAATAAAGTCAGATTTTACTTATTCTTGAAATGGATATTTTTGTTAAAACATTCATAAACATGCTTTTGGACCTATACTGTGGATAAAATATAAAAAAAAAAATTATAAAATTCGGGCGCGGAAGCAAATATTTATATAATTTTTTCAAAAATAAAGTCAGATTTTATCAATTTTTGATGAATACGTTGTATATTGTAAGCTACATGGGCTAGATGCTAGAATACCTAACACACTTGAAATAGTAATTTTCTTGTTGCAATGTTTTCTTTTACCTAAATTATGAAGAAAAATCATAAAATTCGGGCGCGGAAGCAAATATTTATATGATTTTTTACAAAAATAAAGTCAGATTTTACCTATTCTTGAAATGGATATTTTTGTTATAACATTCATAAACATGCTTTTGGACCTATACTATGGATAAAATATGATGAAAAATTATAAAATTCGGGCGCGGAAGCAAATATTTATATAATTTTTTACAAAAATAAAGTCAGATTTTACCTATTTTTGATGAATACGTTGTATATTGTAAGCTTCATTGGCTGGATTCTAGAATACCTACCACACTTGAAATAGCAATTTTCTTATTGCAATGTTTTCTTTTACCTAAATTATGATAAAAAATCATAAAATTCGGGCGCGGAAGCAAATATTTATTTGATTTTTTACAAAAATAAAGTCAGATTTTACCTATTCTTGAAATGGATATTTTTGTTAAAACATTCATAAATATGCTTTTGGACCTATACTTTGGATAAAATATGAAGAAAAATTATAATATTCGGGCGCGGAAGCAAATATTTATATGATTTTTTACAAAAAAAAGTCAGATTTTACCTATTTTTGATGAATACGTTGTATATTTTAAGCTACATGGGCTGGATTCTAGAATACCTAACATACTTGAAATAGCAATTTTCTTGTTGCAATGTTTTCTTTAATCTAAAATATGATAAAAAATAATAAAATTCGGGCGCGGAACAAATATTTACATGATTTTTTACAAAAATAAGTCAGATTTTACCTATTTTTGAAATGGATATTTTTGTTAAAACATTCATAAACATGCTTTTGGTCCTATACTATGGATAAAATATGATGAAAAATTATAAAATTCGGGCGCGGAAGCAAATATTTATATAATTTTTTACAAAAATAAAGTCAGATTTTACCTATTTTTGATGAATACGTTGTATATTGAAAGCTATATGGGCTGGATTCTAGAATACCTAACACACTTGAAATAGCAATTTTCTTGTTGAAATGTTTTCTTTAAGCTAAAATATGATGATATATCATAAAATTCGTTCGCGGAAGCAAATATTTATATGATTTTTTACAAAAATAAAGTCAGATTTCACCTATTTTTGATGGATACGTTGTATATTGTAAGCTTCATGGGCTGGATTCTAGAATACCTACCACACTTGAAAAAGCAATTTTCTTGTTGCAATGTTTTCTTTTAGCTAAAATATGATGAAAAATCATAAAATTCTGGCGCGGAAGCAAATATTTACATGATTTTTTACAAAAATAAATTCAGATTTTACCTATTTTTGAAATGTATATTTTTGTTAAGACATTCATAAACATGCTTTTGGACCTATACTATGAATAAAATATGATAAAATATTATAAAATTTGGACGCGAAAGAAAATATTTATATAATTTTCTACAAAAATAAAGTCAGATTTTACCTATTTTTGATGAATACGTTGTATATTGTAAGCTTCATTGGCTGGATTCTAGAATACCTATTACACTTGAAATAGCAATTTTCTTGTTGCAATGTTTTCTTTTACCTAAATTATGATGATAAAATCATAAAATTCGGATGCGAAAGCAAACATTTATATGATTTTTTACAAAAATAGAGTCAGATTTTACCTATTCTTGAAATGGATATTTTTGTTAAAACATTCATAAACATGCTTTTGGACCTATAATGTGGATAAAATATGATGAAAAATTATAAAATTCGTGCGTGGAAGCAAATATTTATATGATTTTTTACAAAAATAAAGTCAGATTTTACCTATTCTTAAAATGGATATTTTTGTTAAAACATTCATAAACATTCTTTTGGACCTATACTGTGGATAAAATATGATGAAAAATTATAAAATTCGGGCGCGGAGGCAAATATTTATATGATTTTTTACAAAAAAAATTGTCAGATTTTACCTATTTTTGATGAATGCGTTGTATATTTTAAGCTACATGGGCTGGATTCTAGAATACCTAACATACTTGAAATAGCAATTTTCTTGTTGCAATGTTTTCTTTTACCTTAATTATGATTAAAAATCAAAAAATTCGGGCGCGGAAGCAAATATTTATATGATTTTTTGCAAAAATAAAGTCAGATTTTACCTATTTTTGAAATGGATATTTTTGTTAAAACATTCATAAACATGCTTTTGGACTTATACTATGGAAAAAATATGTTGATAAATTATAAAATTCGGGCGCGGAAGCAAATATTTATATAATGTTTTACAAAAATAAAGTCAGATTTTACCTATTTTTTATGAATACGTTGTATATTGTAAGCTTCATTAGCTGGATTCTAGAATACCTACCACACTTGAAATAGCAATTTTCTTGTTGCAATGTTTTCTTTTACCTAAATTATGATGAAAAATCATAAAATTCGGACGCGGAAGCAAATATTTATATGATATTTTACAAATATAAAGTCAGATTTTAACTATTCTTAGAATGGATATTTTTGTTAAAACATTCATAAACATGCTTTTGGATCTATACTATGGATAAAATATGATGAAAAATTATAAAATTCGGGCGCGGGAGCAAATATGTATATGATTTTTTACAAAAAAAAAGTCAGATTTTACCTATTTTTGATGAATACGTTGTATATTGTAAGCTACATTGGCCAGATTCTAGAATACTTACCACACTTAAAATAGCAATTTTCTTGTTGCAATGTTTTCTCTTAGCTAAAATATGATGAAAAATAATAAAATTCGGGCGCGGAAGCAAATATTTATATGATTTTTTACAAAAATGTAGTCAGATTTTACCTATTTTTGAAATGGATATTTTAGTTAAAACATTCATAAACATGCTTTTGGACCTATACTATGGATAAAATATGATGAAAAATTATAAAATTCGGGCGCGAAAGCAAATATTTATATATTTTTTTACAAAAATATAGTCAGATTTTACCTATTTTTGATGAATACGTTGTATATTGTAAGCTTCATTGGCTGGATTCTAGAGAACCTACCACACTTAAAATAGCAATTCTCTTGTTCCAATGTTTTCTTTTACCTAAATTATGATTAAAAATCATAAAATTCGGGCGCGGAAAAAAATATTTATATGATTTTTTACAAAAATAAAGTCAGATTTTACCTATTATTGAAATGGATATATATATATATATATATATATATATATATATATATATATATATATATATATATATATGTGGTGGCTAGAACGCCCCTTATGGGGCTGCGCCTCTTCTTTACGAAGCTCTCTAGATCCTTTTAACAGGGGGATCAGCCCTTCTTTCCTTTATATTATATCTTCGAACTTATCGTCTTCCATATTTTCCTATTTCCTGCTTTTTCTTTCCAATTAGTTATACCTGCATTTTTAAGGTCCTCCGTCACTTCTTTTATCCACATTGATCTCGGTCTTCCTCTTCTTCTTCTCCTAGGTTCCCAACCTAGTATATTGTGAATCATTGCTTCCTCTCCTGCTCTCCATATGTGTCCTAACCATTGTACTCTCTGTTGCTTGATCTTCCTTACTATGTCTTCTCCATCTATGTCTTTTAGTATTTCGCTATTCATTCTTGTTCTGTATTCGCCATTATCAAGTTTGATTGGTCCCAGTATTACTCTCAATATTTTCCGTTCTATTATTCTCATTTGCTCTTCCTCTTTTTTTGTCATTGTTAAGGTCTCTGCGTCGTACAGTAGCAAAGGTCTTATCAATGTCTTATATATTTTCATTTTTGTTCCTTTAGTTAGTATTTTACTTTTTAATAGTGTTTTGTGTATGTGGAATGCTTTGTTTGTCGCAAATATTTTTTCTTTTATTTCTGTTTCTCTGTCTCCTGTGTTTGTTATCATAACACCTAAGTATTTATATTTCTCTACTTCTTCAAATTCATGCTCTCCTATTTTTATTTTGTTGTCCTTTTTTTGTTTTCCATATCTCATCATTTTTGTCTTACTTTCATTTAGTTTTAATCCAACTTTTTTTCCTTCAGTTACTATTTCGTCAATCATGTTTTTCATTATATCTCTTCTTTTTGTTATGATGACAACATCATCTGCATATGCTATCATTTGTCCACCGTTTCGTCTAATTGTGTTTTTGTTTATTTTCTTTGTTACGTGTTCTATTGCAAGGTTGAATAGAGTTGCTGATAGTGAGTCTCCTTGTCTCACTCCCTTGTTTATTGTGAATACTTCTGTGTCCCCATTTCCCGTCTTTATGCATATTTTTGAGTTTTTCATTGTCATTTCTATAAGTCTTCTCAGTTTGGCTGCAATTTTGTGTTCTTTCAGCGCTGCTATCAGATTTTCTCTTTTTATTGAGTCGAACGCCTGTTGAAAATCTATAAATAGCATTTCAATTTCTATTTTAGCGTTATGTGCTTTTTCTACTATTTGTTTCAGCGTGTGTATTGCATCTACTGTTGACCTTCCTTTTACAAAACCGCATTGATACTGCCCTATTTTATTTCTTGCTGCTCTTATCAATCTCTTTTGTATTATTGTCGACAGTATTTTATAAGCGTTGTTTAAAAGTGTTATACCTCTATAGTTTCTACACTCTTTGAGGTCTCCTTTTTTGTGTACTGTTATTATTTGTCCGACCTCCCATTCCGTTGGCATCTTTTCTTCCCTCCATATTTTTGCTATTAAATTATGTATTAGTTCATTTATTGCCTCTCCTCCATACTTTATGAGCTCCATATTTATCCCGTCTAATCCAGGTGATTTCCCATTTTTACTGCTTGCAATTATTATTTTTACTTCTTCTATTGTTGGCTCTTTTGTTATCTCTTCATCTGTTTCCTCTTCTTCGTCTTTTTCCTCTTCTTTCTCTTCTTTCTCCTTTACTTCTTCTGTATCTGTGTCTTTTTCGTTAAGAAGTTCTTTAAAGTAATCTTCCCATACTTTTTTATGTTGTTCTTCTGTTTCGGTTATTTTTCCATTTTTATCTTTCATGTTTGTTATACTTATTTTATTCGTATGTTTTTGTCGTCTTATATTTTGATAAAAACGCTTTGTATTTCTATTTGTTCTTTCTTCTTCTATGTGTTTCACCTTGTCCTCCATCCATGTTCTTTTGTATCTCCTTAGTACTTTGCCACATTCCTTCCTTATTTTTGTATATTCTTCTTTTGTCTTTTTCGTTTTTTGTTTGTATCCATTTTATTCTTATTTTTCTTTTTCTTTCTATTATTGTTTTACACTCTTCATTGAACCATTCTTTTCTGCTTACTTTTCCTTGTACGCCTATGCTTTCTTCAGCAGCTTTTAGTATGCACGTTTTTATTTTGCTCCATTCTTCCTCTACGCTTTCACTTTTCATTTCATTATTTGTTATATATAATTCTATTTTTTCAGCATATTCACTCCGTCCTTGTTCATTATTTAATTTATCTTTGTTCCATTTCACCTGATTTTTTCTATTCTTTGTCACTCTTTTTATTTTCTGTTTTATTGTGGCGCATACCATGAAGTGGTCGGAGTCGACGCAAGCTCCTCGATATGTTCTCACATCTCTTATTGTTGTTTGTCTTCTTTTGTTTATTAATATGTGATCTATTTGTGAGTGATTTTTTTTGGTCTGCTGACGTCCACGTTACTTTGTGTTGCCATGGATGTTCATATTTTGTGCTGCTAATACTCATGTTTGCACTTGTTGCGAGATTACATAACCTTTGTCCGTTGTCATTTGTTGTTCCGTGTATCGTATGCTTTCCTGCTACCTCTTTGATATATTCTTCCTTCCCTATTTGTGCGTTCATGTCTCCTATTATTAATATTACGTCCTCTGCTGGTATTTTTTCAATTTCTTCTTCCATTTTCTCGTAAAATCTCTCTTTCTCTTCTTTTTTTGCATTTTCTGTCGGAGCATACGCATTTAATAATGATATATTGAATGGGTTTGCTTTTATTCTTATATACGCTAGTCGTTCGTTTATTGGTGTAAATTGCATTATGTTATTTTTTATTTTATTCATTACCATGAAAGCTACTCCGTACTGCCCTTGTTTTTCGTCTCCTGAATAGAGTAGTGTGAAATTATCTTTGTTTATCTGTCCGTTTCCTTTCCATCTCGTTTCTTGTTGTCCTGCTATATGTACCTCATATTTCTTCAATTCTAAACTTATTTCTGTCATTTTTCCTACCGCTAACATTGTTCTTACGTTCCAAGTACTAATCTTTATTATCTTATTTTTATTATTTCTTTTATATTCCTTTTTTTTTGTTTTTATGTCTAGTTTTTTGGAACAATTCCTTTTTTTTCCTTTACCCAGGTGTGTATCTTCCCTTCTATTGTTATTTTCTGATATCCAATTTTTACACTTCTTCCAAGTTCTTTGTGTTCTCTTGAGATTCTGACAAGGTTTTTTTGTATGTTTCTCTCTTCTATTGTTAAGTCATTGTTTATGTATATTCTTTCATCCCTCAACTTTGATTTGTTTTTCATTATTTCAAGTTTTTCGGCCCATGTGTCTACTGTTGCAATTATCATATCCTTTTCTTGATTAATGGTTGCTGCTGTTTTTATGCTAATTTTAATTTCTAGTTTTTTATTTATAAATTCTTCGATATATCTGCTTACATTTCTAGTGTTCTTATCCATTTTCAAGCCTATTATAATTATATTATTTTTCCTTTTTGCTTTTTCTTGTTGTTCCATTTTATTTTCCATTTCTTTTAGTCTATCATTTATACTTGATGTTTCTTTCTTGTCTATTTCCTTCTTCTCCTTCTTTTTCTCAATTTCTTCTAGTCGTTGTTTTATGCTTGCGTTTTCACTTTGCCGCTCCTTGTCTTTTTCCTTCAATTCTTGTATATCATCATTTATTTTATCTATATTTCCTTTAATATCTCTGAAAAGTTCCCCCATTTCTTTTCTTATTTCTGTATTTCCTTGCTTTATTTCCTCTTTCACATCTTTTTTAATGCCTTCCACATTTTCAGTTAGCTTCATCAGTGACTCTTGTATTCCCTTTAGCATTTCCTCCATTTCTTTTTCTTCTGTACTACCTATTCTATTTTTTATTTTTATGGGTGATCTTTTTAGTATTGCGCTTCTTTTAAATATCCTGTCTTCTTCTTCGTCTCCTTCTGTAACCTCTCTTTTTCTAATTGTGCTAATCTTCCCTGTGCTTCCTTTTTTCATTAGGTTTCTGTTTTGTCGGTATTTGTTTTTAGGTGCCTTGCCAGGCAATCCCCGCTTATAACCAAAATTTTTAAAGTATTATTATTATTAATTATTTTTATATCTATATTACTGTTTGTTTTTTTATATTTATTTATTTATCTATTTTTTAGTTAAAAGTATGTTTTTAAAATATATTTTAACTAGCAGTTAAACTTTATGTGCTTTTATTATCTATGTTTCGGTAGGCTTCTTGGTGGTCCAGTCGGTATGAAGTCTGAACACCAATCACCAGGTTGTGAGTTCTAGTCTCGGTGACGGCAATTCTTTTTTTTTTATTTTTTTTATTTTTTTTTTTTTATTTATTTATTATTATTTTATTTTTATTTTTATTTTTATTTTTATTTTTATTTTTATTTTTATTTTTATTTTTATTTTTATTTTTATTTTTATTTTTATTTTTATTTTTATTTTTATTTTTATTTTTATTTTTATTTTTATTTTTATTTTTATTTTTATTTTTATTTTTATTTTTATTTTTATTTTTATTTTTATTTTTATTTTTATTTTTATTTTTATTTTTATTTTTATTTTTATTTTTATTTTTATTTTTATTTTTATTTTTATTTTTATTTTTATTTTTATTTTTATTTTTATTTTTATTTTTATTTTTATTTATTTATTATTTTATTTTTATTTTTATTTATTTATTATTTTATTTTTATTTTTATTTATTCACTTGTCCTAGTGTAGTTTTTATAGTTTTTATATGAATTATATTTTAAATTATTTATATTTAAGTGATTTTAGAAATGAAGGAGTTTATATAGTGTTTTCAAGAAAAAGTAATTATTTTATTATTTATGTCGCTAGTTAGAAATTCTAGTATTGTTTCACTGTTTATTATAGCACAGTTTATTGTTTTGAATTATATTTTGTTTTGAATTATATTTTATTTAAAATTTTGAGGATTTATACTGTTTTTACTGTTTTACAAAAATTTTCATCCGGCTTTGACAGCCGGAACACGTGTTTTTAGAATTTCACTATTTTAGCTTATTTAGCACAATTTTTTCACAATTTCTTCACACTGCACATACACAGATTAACTTTAGACACACTTTAAAACACTTTTTCACAATTAAAGAACACTATTTCTTTGTAAAACACAATAAAAAGGCAGAGCACATGTAAACACGACTTCACACATATAAGGCGATGACCATTATTATTGAAATGGATATTTTTGTTAAAACATTCATACACATGTTTTTGGACCTATACTGTGGATAAAATATGATGACAAATTATAAAATTCGGGCGCGGAAGCAAATATTTATATGATTTTTTACAAAAATAAAGTCAGATTTTACCTATTCTTGAAATGGATATTTTTGTTAAAACATTCATAAACATTCTTTTAGACCTATACTGTGGATAAAATATGATGAAAAATTATAAAATTCGGGCGCGGAAGCAAATATTTATATAATTTTTTACAAACATAAAGTCAGATTTTACCTATTTTTGATGAATACGTTGTATATTGTAAGCTTCATTGGCTTGATTCTAGAATACCTACCACACTTGAAATAGCAATTTTCTTGTTGCAATGTTTTCTTTTACCTAAATTATGATAAAAAATCATAAAATTCGGGCGCGGAAGCAAATATTTATAAGATTTTTTACAAAAATAAAGTCAGATTTTACCTATTCTTGAAATGGATATTTTTGTTAAAACATTCATAAACATGCTTTTGGACCTATACTGTGGATAAAATATGAAGAAAAATTATAAAATTCGACCGCGGAAGCAAATATTTATATATTTTTTTACAAAAATAAAGTCAGATTTTACCAATTTTTTATGAATACGTTGTATATTGTAAGCTACATGGGCTGGATGCTAGAATACCTAACACACTTGAAATAGCAATTTTCTTGTTGCAATGTTCTCTTTTAGCTAAAATATGATGAAAAATCATATAATTCGGGCGCGGAAGCAAATATTTATATGATTTTTTACAAAAATAAAGTCAGATTTTACCTATTTTTGAAAAGGATCTTTTTGTTAAAACATTCATAAACATGTTTTTGGACCTATACTATGGATAAAATATGATGAAAAATTATAAAATTCGGGTGCGGAAGCAAATATTTATATAATTTTTTACAAAAAAAAAGTCAGATTTTAACTATTTTTAATGAATATGTTGTATATTGTAAGCTTCATTGGCTGGATTCTAGAATACCTACCACACTTGAAATAGCAATTTTCTTGTTGCAATGTTTTCTTTTACTTAAATTATGATAAAAAATCATAAAATTCGGGCGCGGAAGCAAATATTTATAAGATTTTTTACAAAAATAAAGTCGGATTTTACCTATTCTTGAAATAGATATTTTTGTTAAAACATTCATAAACATGCTTTTGGACCTATACTGTGGATAAAATATGATGAAAAATTATAAAATTCGGGCGCGGAAGCAAATATTTATATAATTTTTTAAAAAAAAAAAGTCAGATTTGACCTTTTTTTGATGAATACGTTGTATATTGTAAGCTACATGGGCTGGATTCTAGAATACCTAACACACTTGAAATCGCAATTTTCTTGTTGCAATGTTTTCTTTTAGCTAAAATATAATGAAAAATCATAAAATTCGAGCGCGGAAGCAAATATTTATATGATTTTTTACAAAAATAAAGTCAGATTTTACCTATTCTTGAAATGGATATTTTTGTTAAAACATTCATAAACATGCTTTTGGACCTATACTATGGATAAAATATGATGAAAAATTATAAAATTCGGGCGCGGAAGCAAATATTTATATGATTTTTTACAAAAGTAAAGTCAGATTTTACCTATTTTTGATGAATACGTTGTATATTGTAAGGTTCATTGGCTGAATTCTAAAATACCTACCACACTTGAAATAGCAATTTTATTGTTGCAATGTTTTCTTTTACCTAAATTATGATGAAAAATCATAAAATTCGGGCACGGAAGCAAATATTTATATGATTTTTTACAAAAATAAAGTCAGATTTTACCTATTCTTGAAATGGATATTTTTGTTAAAACATTCATAAACATGCTTTTGGACCTATACTATGGATAATATATGATGAAAAATTATAAAATTCGGGCCTGGAAGCAAATATTTATATAATTTTTTTCAAAAATAAAGTCAGATTTTACCTATTCTTGAAATGGATATTTTTGTTAAAACATTCATAAACATGCTTTTGGATCTATACTATGGATAAAATATGAAGAAAAATTATAAAATTCGGGCGCGGAAACAAATATTTGTTAATTTTTTACAAAAATAAAGTCAGATTTTACCAATTTTTGATGAATACGTTGTATATTGTAAGCTACATAGGCTGGATGCTAGATTACCTAACACACTTAAAATAGCAATTTTCTTGTTGCAATGTTTTCTTTTAGCTAAAATATGATGAAAAATTATAAAATTGGGGCGCGGAATTAAATATTTATATGATTTTTTACAAAAATAAAGTCAGATTTTACCTATTTTTGAAAAGGATCTTTTTGTTAAAACATTCATAAACATGTTTTTGGACCTATACTATGGATAAAATATGATAAAAAATTATAAAATTCGGGCGCAGAAGTAAATATTTATATGATTTTTTACAAAAAAAATTCAGATTTTACCTATTTTTGATGAATACGTTGTATATTGTAAGCTACATGGGCTGGATTCTAAAATACCTAACACACTTGAAATAGCAATTTTATTGTTGCAATGTTTTCTTTTAGCTAAAATATAATGAAAAATCATAAAATTCGAGCGCGGAAGCAAATATTTATATGATTTTTTACAAAAATAAAGTCAGATTTTACCTATTCTTGAAATGGATATTTTTGTTAAAACATTCATAAACATGCTTTTGGACCTATACTGTGGATAAAATATGATGAAAAATTATAAAATTCGTTCTCGGAAGCAAATATTTATATGATTTTTTACAAAAAAAAAAGTCAGATTTGACCTATTTTTGATGAATACGTTGTATATTGTAAGCTACATGGGCTAGAATCTAGAATACCTAACACACTTGAAATAGCAATTTTCTTGTTGCAATGTTTTCTTTTAGCTAAAATATGATGAAAAATCATAAAAATCGGGCGCGGAAGCAAATATTTATATGATTTTTTACGAAAATAAAGTCAGATTTTACCTATTTTTGATGAATACGTTGTATATTGTAAGATTCATTGGCTGGATTCTAGAATACCTACCGCACTTGAAATAGCAATTTTCTTGTTGCAATGTTTTCTTCTACCTAAATTATGAAAAAAAATCATAAAATTCGGGCGCGGAAGCAAATATTTTGTGACGTCTGCCTACGCCTTGACCTCGTGGATGTATCGGCGGTATCGGGGTTGCTCGGGCGCCTTTCGGTATTGCTGATCCACGTTGGAGGCCCTAGGGTGCCTAGATAACTCAGTGAAGAAGGGTAGGGTCGTTTTGTAAAATAAAACACGCAGGGTAAATTCACTGTGGTTTATTCCTGGCTGCAGCGATACAGGTTTAGGTGTTTTTAGTTGCTAGTCGATGTGTTGGTGACGAAGCGTTGTAGGGGACGGCTAGCTAGTGGTTGTTACGTGTCCACGAAAACGGTGCGTATAAAGGAACCGGTACACCTAAAACGCGGTAGCGGTTAACGGAAAACAAGCGGGAATAGTCGCAATAAAGTCCTCACGAGCTGAGGATGAAAAAGTGTCGAACCGGTAATTTTACCGATTCGAGTTTTTAACGGTTCTGAAGTCTACGCTTGCCAGGGATACCACGGCTAACGTCTATGATACAAATCGGTGTGTATAAATGAACCGGTATACCGAAAACGAGGTAGCGGTTAACGGAAAACAAGCGGGAATAGTCGCAATAAAGTCCTCACGAGCTGAGAATGAAAAAGTGTCGAACCGGTAATTTTACCGATTCGAGTTTTTAACGGTTCTGAAGTCTACGCTTGCCAGGGATACCACGGCTAACGTCTATGATACAAATCGGTGTGTATAAATGAACCGGTATACCGAAAACGAGGTAGCGGTTAACGGAAAACAAGCGGGAATAGTCGCAATAAAGTCCTCACGGGCTGAGGATGAAAAAGTTCCGAACCGGTAATTTTACCGGTTCGAGTTTTTTAACGGTTCTGAAGTTTACACTGAACGAGACGGACCTGTTGGTAATGGTAACGGTACGGGTACTCAGTACTCGCCGGGAAAACCACGGCAGAGACAAGGACCGGGGAAAATGGTAACGGTACAGATACTCAGTACTCGCCGGGAAAACCACGGCAGAGACAGAGACCGGGGAAAACGGTAACGGTACGGATGCTCAGTACTCGCCGGGAAAGCCACGGCAGAGACAGAGACAAAACGGTAAACTCACCACGAATTTCTGCTCGCTGGTCGGAAGACACTACGCTGGTCGGAAGGCACTGGTCGCAAGGCACTGGTCACAGTTAGTCCGGGAGAACCTCGGTCTGACTGTTTCCAGCTTACCCCCGTTTGAGTGCTGTGCCCTTGCTTTTATCTCCGCTCGTCACGGTGGGAGAGATTGCGCGTGACTTGTGGTGGGAGTGTGCGCGTGAGATAAGCACCGTTACTCTTGACTCTGCTGAGATACGATGAAAAAATAAAAAAACCCGATTGCCGCCCAGTGGGCTTGAACGCGCAATCTTCGTATTGCCAGACCGAGCACGTATCCACTACACCACGGTGACTTGTGTAGTTTTTATTTTCGTTTGTGACATTGCTTCGTCACACCCCCCTCTTACTTTACCAAAAAAAAGAGAAAAAAAAAAAATACCAGTTCTTCCCTATATACCCTGATGAAAAAAATATACATATACACGTACAACATACAAGAAAATATACATAACATACACGAACCCAATACATTACAAAACTTAATCTAACATGAAATCAGAAGTTCTTTTTCCCTCGCCGGCGTCTCCTGGGGGACCTTTTACCTTGGGGGTTTATAAAAGTTCTATACATCACCCCCCCTCCTGGTCGAGGCACTAGGACTCGGATGCGGCGAGGCAGCGGTTGGTCGTGGGTTGCCGTGATGGACGACGGTAGCGTGACCGGCAGCTTGTCGTCGGATTCCAATTCCGCCCCGATACGGCGGATCCCTTCGGGAAGGGTTCCAGGGCGCGATGACGGGGGCTCCCCCCTGGGTGTTGTAGGAGGTGGTCGGGATACAGTCAACGCGGGGGACGACAAAGGCCCCAACGGCGAAGCGTCCAACCGGAGGTACTCGTCGCCTTCTTGGACGATGGATTGCAGCGGCTTCGGTGGAGTGTCCGCTGACGCTGCAAAGAACTGCGCTACTGCGCTTAGGCCCGGCAGTTGTTTGGGGGACGCAAAAACTATCCCTGCGGGAAGCGGTAGCGGAGTACGTGCACCCGTACCTCGGTGGCACAATGGCGAGGATGTCGGGATTGGGGAGACTTCCTCTGTGAGTGGTCCTCGTGACCGGTTCGGCGGGGACGGTAACGGCGGAATCGGCGGTTGCCGAACTGGCAACGGGGTCCCGAAGCGGAGCGGGTCGATCTTCCCTGCTGGTGGTGATGGTGACGCCTTGTACAGGGTGATCCAGAGGTCCGAGATGGCGTCCTCTGTGGTGTCTTGACCTTTGACGGTTCCCTGGGGTGTGGGCGGTAGAGGAGTAAGTGCGGCTGGGATGGGGCTCCGCCCTGGCAACGGGGTCCCGAAGCGGGACGGGGAGATCTGCCTTGCTGCTGGAGACGGTGTTGACCCGAACAGAGTTTCGTAAATATTTTTCAGGGTTCTGGGTGTGCGGGGTGTCTTGGGCACCCCAGACATTTGCGGTAGCGGGGACAGGTCGAGGCAGAAATAGTTGTCCGAGCTCCCCGGACCGTCTTTCCGCTGCACCGGAGTTCCACGTCGGGGTGTTCTCGGCGTCTTGGGGAGCCCCACTAGGATGGGCGTTGATGGCCCGGTGGCGGCTGAGGATGCCGTTGATGCTGCCCTGGCTGCTGATGGCGTCTTTGGCCGCGGTTTCGGCGATTGTAATGGGCGGCCGCGCAGGACACACAGCTGGCGCGCATCTGGTCGGCGGGCGTATTTCAACGGTGACCTCACCGTCCGGATTTTTGGTTTGCCGGGTCGTAATCGTTGAACAGCGACCTTCAACGGTTGACGGCGCTGGCTGCTGTCCCCTTGTCGCTGGCTGACCGATCTCCAAGGCTGGAACCGGTTCGGACGCATCTCCATCTGTAAAAGCCGGTTTGAGGTCTTTGATATGAATTCGGGTAAGCATCTTTCCGAGGTCGCCGCGTAGGTTGTAGACGTTAGGGGATACGCGTTCGTGTACCGTCCACGGTCCCGAGTATTTCGGTGCTAGCTTAGCCGCCACACCTTTGAGAGCCGATGAAAGTGGGTGTTCTCGACGCATCACTTTATCGCCCGGGGAATAGGTGTGCTCACGTTTGCGCAGGTTATAGTGGTGGGCCTGTTGGGTCGCTGCCCGTGCGATGTTAATCCGGGCTAGCTCCTGAACGTCTTTTAGGGCTTGCATTCGTGCCAGGTGTTCCTCGGATATTTGGCCTCCATCTCGATTACCGGCGGGGACTTCCGTTTCGTCGTTTGCCGGTAGTGCCAATTCCCGTCCGAAGTTGAGGTATGCCGGAGAGTACCCCGTCGAGCTGTGACGGCTACTATTGATAGCCATCATGAACTCAGGGATATAGCGGTCCCACGTCCGATGTTGCTCTCCGCAGAACTGTGCCAGCATGGGTTTCAAAATTCGGTTAACCCGCTCTACGGGGTTGGCTTGCGGTGTGTACGGTGGTGTCAGAAGGTGATGTATCTGGTATTCGGCGAGCATCTTCTTTATAGTGCGGTTGTCGAATTCAGTCCCATTGTCCGATATCAGTACCCGCGGGCATCCATACCGGCATATGACCAGCTCTCGGATTGCTTGCGCTATGGTTGGCGCATTCGCCTTCCGGATGGGTCGACTTTCCACCCATTTAGTCATCCGGTCTTGGAAGCAGATCAAGTACTCGTAACCCTTGGCGGTTCGGGGCAGTGGACCCATGATGTCCATGGAAACGGTTTCCCAGGGCTGTCCGATTTTCGGTGGACCCATCTTTCCAGCCGCCCCTCGCTGGTCTGCCTTATATCTTTGGCAGCCAATGCAGCGACGGACGTATTGAGTCGCATCCCGGAACATCCCAGGCCAGTAGAAGTGTAGGGCGAGCCGCGCGATGGTTTTGGCTATCCCCATATGTCCGGCTTCCGGTCGGTCATGGTTGTTCTGTAGTACCTGATGTCTCTGTTCCTTTGGGACACAGAGCTTCCATTGCCGGTCAGGATCTGCTTCGGTCAGGTCGGCGGGATCCCAGAAGTGGCGATATAATTTCCCCCGAATTAGTCGGTACTCTGGATACTGCGTTGGGTGGTCTTGCACCGCCTGGGTCATGCGCTTGTACCAGGTACACGATTCGGTGATGGCGACGATGGCGGGTAACGGAGTTCGACTCAACATATCAGCCATGTGGTTTAGAGTACCCTTCCGGTAGACGGTGTTGAAGTCGTACTGTTGTAACGTCACCGCCCACCGGGCCAACCTCCCAGATGGCTCTCTCAAACTGTCTAACCACTTCAACGCCTGGTGGTCAGTGACGATGGTGAAGTGATACCCTTCCAGATACCCCCTTAACTTCTTGACCGCCCATACTATGGCCAGGCACTCCTTCTCGATGACGGAGTAGTTCTTTTCCGCCGCCGAGAGCGACCTGCTAATGTAGGCAATTGCCCGTGGTTCTTCGAGGCTTCCTTGTACAAGGGCTGCGCCGATCCCCTGATCCGATGCGTCCGTCTGGAGGATAAACGGTTCCTCGAAGTTCGGGCAGCTTAACACGGGTGTTGAAGTGAGGATTACCTTTAGTTCTTGATACGCGTTTTCCTGGGCTGGCCCCCATTGCCACACCCGTCTTTTCCGTAGCAGTTCGGTCAGCGGCGCCGTCTTCTGAGCGAAGTTGGGAACAAATCGCCGGTACCATGATGCTGCTCCCAGCAAGCGGCGCACCTCTCTGACGGTTGTTGGTGTAGGCATCTGCGTGATGGCGAGCACTTTGTCTGGATCAGTTCTCAGGCCATGTTCGGTCACAACGTGCCCGAGATATTTAATTGCTTTTGCTCCGAATTGGCACTTCTCGGGGTTGATACGGAGATTCGCTTCTCGCAGGCGACGAAAGACCACTTCCAAATGCTTAATGTGCTCCTCCATCGTTTCGCTGACGACGACTATGTCGTCTAAGTAGGCGAAGGCGAACGGTTCCATTTCTGGTCCGATGACCCTATCGAGGAGGCGCTGAAACGTGGCAGGCGCGGCGTGCAGACCGAAGGGCATAACTCGGAACTGGTACAGCCCTTTTCCGGGTACAGTGAATGCGGTAAGTGGCTTACTTTCCGGGGTCAATGCAACCTGCCAGTAGCCGTTCTTCAGGTCAATTGTTGAAAAATATTTGGCCGGCCGCAATTTATCCAGAATAGCTGAAATGAAAGGCAGCGGGTAAGCATCTTTTTCGCTGACTTTATTCAGTTGCCGAAAATCGATACAAAATCGCGGCCGTCCGTCCTTCTTCCTTACGATCACCGCCGGGGAGCTCCATGGACTTTCGGATTTTTCAATAATCCCGTCCCGGAGCATCTGTTCTACTTCGTCGTCGATAATCTGTTGCATCCTCGGGTTTCGTGGAGCATAGCGTTGTTTCAGGGGGGTCTTGTCGGTTAATTTAATCGTATGCTGGGCGAGCGGAGTCACGCCGGTTATGCTCTCAAATTTTTGGAGTTCCCGGTTCAGAAAAAGGTCCAGTTGCGACCTGTCATCTTCGGCCGCCTGGATCGCACATATAGTGCCTTCTTGGATGGGTCTCCCTACCGTTACCCGTCTGGTGGCCGGGTCAATCACCATGTGGAAGGTTGTGATAACGTCCATGCCCAGGATAATTGGGTGGGTTAAGTTGGGCAGGCAGTGCAGTACCACTGGTCGCCAGACTCCCCCAATGGCACAACCTACCCGCAGCGCACCTCCCACTATGGACGTCGTACCGTCTGCCAGTCGAACATGGTTGTGTTGGGCCGCCACGACGGTGGAATGTCGGTCGGTCAGTCTGTCGGCAGTGGCCTGGTTCAGGTAGGAGTGCATGGCCCCCGTGTCGACCAATGCTCGGATGCGGTGCCCCTTTGCCCATATCTCCACGAACGGGCGGTTATCTTCCCCGGGATCGCTCTCCGCGACCGGTAGAGCGGGGATCATCTGGTGGGGGTAGTTATGAGGAGGCTGTAGTGGTGTAAATTGCTCCGGCCTCCCTGCGGGGCAATTTATTTGGCGTTTCCCGACTTCGCGCAGCAGTCCCGGGTCATCACTCCTTGGCGGTCGCACTTCCAGCAGAACAATTTGGGTGGATTGCGACATGCTTGCCTGAAGTGTCCGTGTTCGCCACACCTCCAGCAGCGAACACCCAGGTTTGCGGTAGCGGCTGCTAACGTTGGTGGGGATATATCGGTGGCGACCGTGTTGAGACGGCTTACGCGTGTCGGCCTCATTTCCTTCTGGAGGCGCTCATATTCCTCGATCTCCCTTAGCAGCTCTCTAATGGTATGTACGTCGCGGCGTCGGATGAACTGCTTGTATTCCGGCAGTAAATTATTGTGAACGCGGAACACTTCTTCTTCTTTCGTCAGGTACCCGTGTCGTCGAATTAGAGAGCGGATGTCGGTGACATAATCGCTACCTTTTTCTCCGACTTTCTGTCTCCGGGTCAGGATGTCCTCCCCGAGGCGGAGCTTTCGATCTGACCCCATGTATGTGTCTTCAAAGTCCGCCTGGAAGTCTGCCCAAGTCTGCCATTCGCTGCGGTTGTTTCGCAGCCATAGCAGGGCGGTCCCGCGAAACAATTCGGGCAAGGCAGTGAGTAGTCGTCGGTCATCGACGTTGTAGCTCTCCTTCAACTCCTGAATTCTTTCTAGGAAAGCTACTGGGTCGGCTTTACCGTCAAAATGGGCATTCCATTTACGGACCGTTTCGCATATCTGCGAGGCTGGTGGTAGTCCGGTCGAGGGAGGGCTGGCCGGCGTCGCGGTTTCTGGTGGTGGGACGATGATAGGTGGCGTTATGAGAGCAGCTTGTGTGGCCGCGTCTTCTGTTTCGACCTTCGCTTCTGCTGCCACCTGACCCAGTCTTCGCACCAAGGCTACCATCCTTGACCTCAGCTCCGTTAAGTTACCCTCTGTTTCTTGGCCAAGTTCCTGTAGCCGTTGCTGGAGGGCAGCTTTCGTCAGTTCGTAAACCCACGATACGGCTGGCCCGGTACTTCGGCCGCTGCCGCTGGGATTTCTCTCTGTATCGCTCATATTGTTTTAAATGTCCCTGCTCGGGCGCCAGAATTTGTGACGTCTGCCTACGCCTTGACCTCGTGGATGTATCGGCGGTATCGGGGTTGCTCGGGCGCCTTTCGGTATTGCTGATCCACGTTGGAGGCCCTAGGGTGCCTAGATAACTCAGTGAAGAAGGGTAGGGTCGTTTTGTAAAATAAAACACGCAGGGTAAATTCACTGTGGTTTATTCCTGGCTGCAGCGATACAGGTTTAGGTGTTTTTAGTTGCTAGTCGATGTGTTGGTGACGAAGCGTTGTAGGGGACGGCTAGCTAGTGGTTGTTACGTGTCCACGAAAACGGTGCGTATAAAGGAACCGGTACACCTAAAACGCGGTAGCGGTTAACGGAAAACAAGCGGGAATAGTCGCAATAAAGTCCTCACGAGCTGAGGATGAAAAAGTGTCGAACCGGTAATTTTACCGATTCGAGTTTTTAACGGTTCTGAAGTCTACGCTTGCCAGGGATACCACGGCTAACGTCTATGATACAAATCGGTGTGTATAAATGAACCGGTATACCGAAAACGAGGTAGCGGTTAACGGAAAACAAGCGGGAATAGTCGCAATAAAGTCCTCACGAGCTGAGAATGAAAAAGTGTCGAACCGGTAATTTTACCGATTCGAGTTTTTAACGGTTCTGAAGTCTACGCTTGCCAGGGATACCACGGCTAACGTCTATGATACAAATCGGTGTGTATAAATGAACCGGTATACCGAAAACGAGGTAGCGGTTAACGGAAAACAAGCGGGAATAGTCGCAATAAAGTCCTCACGGGCTGAGGATGAAAAAGTTCCGAACCGGTAATTTTACCGGTTCGAGTTTTTTAACGGTTCTGAAGTTTACACTGAACGAGACGGACCTGTTGGTAATGGTAACGGTACGGGTACTCAGTACTCGCCGGGAAAACCACGGCAGAGACAAGGACCGGGGAAAATGGTAACGGTACAGATACTCAGTACTCGCCGGGAAAACCACGGCAGAGACAGAGACCGGGGAAAACGGTAACGGTACGGATGCTCAGTACTCGCCGGGAAAGCCACGGCAGAGACAGAGACAAAACGGTAAACTCACCACGAATTTCTGCTCGCTGGTCGGAAGACACTACGCTGGTCGGAAGGCACTGGTCGCAAGGCACTGGTCACAGTTAGTCCGGGAGAACCTCGGTCTGACTGTTTCCAGCTTACCCCCGTTTGAGTGCTGTGCCCTTGCTTTTATCTCCGCTCGTCACGGTGGGAGAGATTGCGCGTGACTTGTGGTGGGAGTGTGCGCGTGAGATAAGCACCGTTACTCTTGACTCTGCTGAGATACGATGAAAAAATAAAAAAACCCGATTGCCGCCCAGTGGGCTTGAACGCGCAATCTTCGTATTGCCAGACCGAGCACGTATCCACTACACCACGGTGACTTGTGTAGTTTTTATTTTCGTTTGTGACATTGCTTCGTCACAATTTATATGAATTGTTACAAAAATAAAGTCAGATTTTACCTATTCTTGAAATGGATATTTTTGTTAAAACATTCATAAACATGCTTTTGGACCTATACTGTGGCTAAAATATAAAAAAAAAATTATAAAATTCGGGCGCGGAAGCAAATAATTATATGATTTTTTACAAAAAAAAGTCAGATTTTACCTATTTTTGATGAATACGTTGTATATTGTATGCTACATGGGCTAGATTCTAGAATACCTAACCTATACTATGAATAAAATATGATAAAAAATTATAAAATTCGGGCGCGGAAGCAAATATTTATATAATTTTTTACAAAAATAAAGTCAGATTTTACCTATTCTTGAAATGGATATTTTTGTTAAAACATTCATAAACATGCTTTTGGACATATACTGTGGATAAAATATGAAGAAAAATTATAAAATTCGGGCGCGGAAGCAAATATTTATATAATTTTTTACAAAAATAAAGACAGATTTTACCAATTTTTGATGAATACGTTGTATATTGTAAGCTACATGGGCTGGATGCTAGAATACCTAACACACTTGAAATAGCAATTTTCTTGTTGCAATGTTTTCTTTTAGCTAAAATATGATGAAAAATCATAAAAGACGGGCGCGGAAGCAAATATTTATATGATTTTTTTACAAAAATAAAGTCAGATTTTACCTATTTTTGAAATAGATATTTTTGTTTAAACATTCATAAACATGGTTTTGGACCTATACTATGGATAAAATATGATAAAAAATTATAAAATTCGGGCGCGGAAGCAAATATTTATATAATTTTTTACAAAAATAAAGTCAGATTTTACCTATTTTTGATGAATACGTTGTATATTGTAAGCTTCATAGGCTGGATTCTAGAATACCTACCACACTTGAAATAGCAATTTTCTTGTTGTAATGTTTTCTTTTACCTAAATTATGATAAAAAATCATAAAATTCGGGCGCGGAAGCAAATATTTATATGATTTTTTACAAAAAAAAGTCAGATTTTACCAATTTTTGATGAATACGTTGTATATTGTAAGCTACATAGGCTGGATGCTATATTACCTAACACACTTAAAATAGCAATTTTCTTGTTGCAATGTTTTCTTTTAGCTAAAATATGATGAAAAATTATAAAATTGGGGCGCGGAATTAAATATTTATATGATTTTTTACAAAAATAAAGTCAGATTTTACCTATTTTTGAAATAGATATTTTTGTTAAAACATTCATAAACATGTTTTTGGACCTATACTATGGATAAAATATAATGAAAATTTATAAAATTCGGGCGCGGAAGCAAATATTTATATAATTTTTTACAAAAAAAAAGTCAGATTTTAAATATTTTTAATGAATATGTTGTATATTGTAAGCTTCATTGGCTGAATTCTAGAATACCTACCACACTTGAAATAGCAATTTTATTATTGCAATGTTTTCTTTTACCTAAATTAGGATGAAAAATCATAAAATTCGGGCGCGGAAGCAAATATTTATATGATTTTTTACAAAAATAAAGTCAGATTTTACCTATTCTTGAAATGGATATTTTTGTTAAAACATTCATAAACATGCTTTTGGACCTATACTATGGATAAAATATGATGAAAAATTATAAAATTCGGGCGCGGAAGCAAATATTTATATAAATTTTTACAAAAGTAAAGTCAGATTTTACCTATTTTTGATGAATACGTTGTATATTGTAAGGTTCATTGGCTGGATTCTAGAATATCTACCACACTTGAATTAGCAATTTTATTGTTGTAATGTTTTCTTTTACCTAAATTATGATAAAAAATCATAAAATTCGGGCGCGGAAGCAAATATTTATATGATTTTTTACAAAAAAAAAGTCAGATTTTACCAATTTTTGATGAATACGTTGTATATTGTAAGCTACATAGGCTGGATGCTATATTACCTAACACACTTAAAATAGCAATTTTCTTGTTGCAATGTTTTCTTTTACTTAAATTATGATGAAAAATCATAAAATTCGGGCGCGGAAGCAAATATTTATATGGTTTTTTCACAAAAATTAAGTCAGATTTTACCTATTCTTGAAATAGACATTTTTGTTAAAACATTCATAAACATGCTTTTGGACCTATACTGTGGATAAAATATGATGAAATATTATAAAATTCGGGCGCGGAAGCAAATATTTATATAATTTTTTACAAAAAAAAAGTCAGATTTGACCTATTTTTGATGAATACGTTGTATATTGTAAGCTACATGGGCTGGATTCTAGAATACCTAACACACTTGAAATAGCAATTTTCTTGTTGCTATGTTTTCTTTTAGCTAAAATATAATAAAAAATCATAAAATTCGAGCGCGGAAGCAAATATTTATATGATTTTTTACAAAAATAAAGTCAGATTTTACCTATTCTTGAAATGGATATTTTTGTTAAAACATTCATAAACATGCTTTTGGACCTATACTATGGATAAAATATGATGAAAAATTATAAAATTCGGGCGCGGAAGCAAATATTTATATGAATTTTTACAAAAGTAAAGTCAGATTTTACCTATTTTTGATGAATACGTTGTATATTGTAAGGTTCATTGGCTGGATTTTAGAATATCTACCACACTTGAATTAGCAATTTTATTGTTGCAATGTTTTCTTTTACCTAAATTATGATGAAAAATCATGAATATCGGGCGCGAAAGCAAATATTTATATGATTTTTTACAAAAATAAAGTCAGATTTTACCTATTCTTGAAATGGATATTTTTGTTAAAACATTCATAAACATGCTTTTGGACCTATACTATGGATAAAATATGATGAAAGATTATAAAATTCGGGCCTGGAAGCAAATATTTATATAATTTTTTACAAAAATAAAGTCAGATTTTACCTATTTGTGATGAACACGTTGTATATTGTAAGCTTCATTGGCTGGATTCTAGAATACCTACCACACTTGAAATAGCAATTTTATTATTGCAATGTTTTCTTTTACCTAAATTAGGATGAAAAATCATAAAATTCGGGCGCGGAAGCAAATATTTATATGATTTTTTACAAAAATAAAGTCAGATTTTAACTATTCTTGAAATGGATATTTTTGTTAAAACATTCATAAACATGCTTTTGGATCTATACTATGGATAAAATATGAAGAAAAATTATAAAATTCGGGCGCGGAAGCAAATATTTGTTAATTTTTTACAAAAATAAAGTCAGATTTTACCAATTTTTGATGAATACGTTGTATATTGTAAGCTACATAGGCTGGATGCTAGAATACCTAACACACTTGAAATAGCAATTTTTCTTGTTGCAATGTTTTCTTTTAGCCAAAATATGATAAAAAATTATAAAATTTTGACGCGAAAGCAAATATTTATATAATTTTTTACAAAAATAAAGTCAGATTTTACCTATTTTTGATGAATACGTTGTATATTGTAAGCTTCATTGGCTGGATTCTAGAATACCTATTACACTTGAAATAGCAATTTTCTTGTTGCAATGTTTTCTTTTACCTAAATTATGATGAAAAATCATAAAATTCGGGCGCGGAAGTAAATATTTATATGATTTTTTACAAAAATAGAGTCAGATTTTACCTATTCTTGAAATGGATATTTTTGTTAAAACATTCATAAACATGCTTTTGGACCTATAATGTGGATAAAATATGATGAAAAATTATAAAATTCGGGCGTGGAAGCAAATATTTATATGATTTTTTACAAAAATAAAGTCAGATTTTACCTATTCTTAAAATGGATATTTTTGTTAAAACATTCATAAACATTCTTTTGGACCTATACTGTGGATAAAATATGATGAAAAATTATAAAATTCGGGCGCGGAGGCAAATATTTATATGATTTTTTACAAAAAAAAAGTCAGATTTTACCTATTTTTGATGAATGCGTTGTATATTTTAAGCTACATGGGCTGGATTCTAGAATACCTAACATACTTGAAATAGCAATTTTCTTGTTGCAATGTTTTCTTTTACCTTAATTATGATTAAAAATCAAAAAATTCGGGCGCGGAAGCAAATATTTATATGATTTTTTACAAAAATAAAGTCAGATTTTACCTATTTTTGAAATGGATATTTTTGTTAAAACATTCTTAAACATGCTTTTGGACCTATACTATGGATAAAATATGGCGATAAATAATAAAATTCGGGCGTGGAAGCAAATATTTATATAATTTTTTACAAAATTAAGTCAGATTTTACCTATTTTTGATGAATACGTTGTATATTGTAAGCTTCATTGGCTGGATTCCAGAATACCTACCACAATTGAAATAGCAATTTTCTTGTTGCAATGTTTCCTTTTACCTAAATTATGATGTAAAAATCATAAAATTCGGGCGCGGAAGCAAATATTTATATGATACTCTGAGATAGCGCGTTCAGATTTCACCTATTTTTGAAATAGATAGTTTTGTTTAAACATTCATAAACATGCTTTTAGATCTATACTATGGATCAAATATGATAAAAAATTATAAAATACGGGCGTGGAAGCAAATATTTATATGATTTTTTACAAAAATAAAGTCAGATTTTACCTATTCTTAAAATGGATATTTTTGTTAAAACATTCATAAACATTCTTTTGGACCTATACTGTGGATAAAATATGATGAAAAATTATAAAATTCGGGCGCGGAGGCAAATATTTATATGATTTTTTACAAAAAAAAAGTCAGATTTTACCTATTTTTGATGAATGCGTTGTATATTTTAAGCTACATGGGCTGGATTCTAGAATACCTAACATACTTGAAATAGCAATTTTCTTGTTGCAATGTTTTCTTTTACCTTAATTATGATTAAAAATCAAAAAATTCGGGCGCGGAAGCAAATATTTATATGATTTTTTACAAAAATAAAGTCAGATTTTACCTATTTTTGAAATGGATATTTTTGTTAAAACATTCTTAAACATGCTTTTGGACCTATACTATGGATAAAATATGGCGATAAATTATAAAATTCGGGCGTGGAAGCAAATATTTATATAATTTTTTACAAAATTAAGTCAGATTTTACCTATTTTTGATGAATACGTTGTATATTGTAAGCTTCATTGGCTGGATTCCAGAATACCTACCACAATTGAAATAGCAATTTTCTTGTTGCAATGTTTCCTTTTACCTAAATTATGATGTAAAAATCATAAAATTCGGGCGCGGAAGCAAATATTTATATGATTTTTTACAAAAATTAAGTCAGATTTCACCTATTTTTGAAATAGATAGTTTTGTTTAAACATTCATAAACATGCTTTTAGATCTATACTATGGATCAAATATGATAAAAAATTATAAAATACGGGCGCGGAAGCAAATATTTATGTAATTTTTTACAAAAATAAAGTCAGATTTTACCTGTTTTTGATGAATACGTTGAATATTGTAAACTTCATTGGCTGGATTCTAAAATACCTACCACACTTGAAATAGCAATTTTCTTGTTGCAATGTTTTTTTTTACCTAAATTATGATAAAAAATCATTAAATTCGGGCGCGGAAGCAAATATTTATATGATTTTTTACAAAAATAAAGTCAGATTTTACTTATTCTTGAAATTGATATTTTTGTTAAAACATTCATAAACATGCTTTTGGACCTATACTGTGGATAAAATATGAAGAAAAATTATAAAATTCGGGCGCGGAAGCAAAAAATTTATATGATTTTTTACAAAAAAAAAGTCATATTTGCCCTATTTTTGATGAATACGTTGTATATTGTAAGCTACATGGGCTAGATCAGGCGTCGGCAACCTATGGCACGCGTGCCAGGCTTGGCACGCGATGGGGTTCTGAATGGCACTCTACAAAGTAATCAGGGAAATCGCGAAAATATCGAGACGAAGGGATTTTTAAATAAGAGAAAATTTTTAATTATAATTATTTATCTAACGTGGCTCGCTAATGTCACGGAAATCTGCGCGACGGGTGAGTGAGAGCGCATTCGGAGTAAAAGGGATGAAAAATGCGCAGCGCCGACTAGTTATCGAAGCGGACTTCACAAATGTTCAAGCTGGAATGACATTCGCCCCTCTCTTTCTCGTTTTGCTACTGCGCACCATTTGCCTGTAATACCAGTTAAACTTGCATTTCGTTTAATACTGGGTCGTTACTTTCCGTTCTAACTTTTTTGTGAAGACTTGTATCTTATTGGTTTAATATTTGTTATAATTCATCCATATTTAATCAAATAGAGGGTAAGAAACAAAAACTAAATGTTCGCGGTTTTCAAGACTATTGGACGAATGAATATGGATTTATACAACAAAAGGATCGTGCTGTATGTGCGATATGCCGCGAAAGTGTAGTATGCCGCACGTCAAGTGTACAAAGACATTTCCAAACCAAACATCAGTCCACATTTAATAGCAACGATGAGAAATGTGAAACTATAAAGAGAGCTGTTTCTGGTTATAAGAAACAAGTAACTTTTTTTGTGGAATAACTGGAACGAAGGCTAAAGCGATAGAATGCAGCTTCGCAATTGCTCATTGCATAGCTGCCAAAGGCAAACCCTTTACAGATGGGGAATATATAAAGGAAATCTTCATAAAAAGTGCTGAAAAGTTGTTTAGCGATTTACCTAACCAACAAACCATATTATCCCGAATTCGAGAAATTACCGGCTTCTGCGCGAACAATTGAAAGAAGAATAACTGAAATGGCAGACAATGTAACAACAAAACAGAATTCTGGATTACAAGAAGCTGTTTCATTTAGCGTCGCTGTTGATGAAAGTACCGATGTAAATGATATTGCGCGGCTTGCAGTATGTGCACGGTATTGTGATAAAGGTCAAGTTTATGAAGAATTGTGCAATTTGATTCCTCTGTCTGGGACAACTAAGGGGCAGGATATTCTTGCTTCATTCATAAATTATTTTGACAGCAAGAACATTAATATCAAAAAAATATTTTGTGTAACTACTGACGGCGCACCTGCAATGATTGGCAAGGATAGAGGATTTGTCAAACTTCTTGAAAATCATATTGGACATAAAATATTGAACTTCCATTGTATAATACACCAGGAAAGTTTAGTTGCCAAAATTTCGTCACAGCGCTTAATTCCTGTAATGAACACTGTTGTTAAAATAGTTAATTTCATAGTGTCGCGCTCTTCATTGACACACAGGCAATTTAAATCTCTTTTAGAAGAAATGGAAAGTGAATATGTTGACCTCCCCTTATACAGCCATGTTCGCTGGCTTAGTCGAGGGTATGTCTTGAATAAGTTTGTGTCATGTCTGGAACACATTAAAGTTTTTCTTAATGAAAAGGAACAACATTTCCCCGAATTGAACGATAAAGAATGGTTATGCAAATTGATGTTTCTGACTGATATAACTAAACATCTCAATGAACTAAACTTAAGATTGCAAGGAAAGCGCCAAACTGTGCTCGAACTTTTTGAATATTGGACAGGATTTGCTACAAAATTAAATGTATTTTTATGTGATATTAATACTAGTACCTACAAATACTTCCCAAATATTAAAGCGCTTGCAAATAAATCGACCATAGACAAAGATGAACTTAAAACCTACGTTGAAGCACTTAAAGATGAATTTTCCAGAAGATGCAAAGATTTTGAAGCTTATGTGCCTATATTTTCCTTCCTCATAAAACCAGATTTAATAGATCCATTAATAATACCGTTTGATTTTTCAATTTTTGAGTGGATGAATGTTGATAATTTTGAAATGGAACTTATCGAACTAATATCTTCAGAATTATGGAAAACAAAATTTAAGGAATTACGAAAAAATCTGGAAGATGACTCTATGGAAAAATCGACTGCTATATTAAATTGTTGGATGTCATTGCCGGAAAGATTTAATTGTTTAAAGAAAATTGCATGTGCTCTCCTTTCCGCTTTTGGTTCCACATATCTCTGTGAACAAATTTTTTCTCACATGACACATATTTTGAGTCCACAAAGAAGTCGTTTAACAACTGAACATTCAGAATCTTGTGTGAAATTAAAAGTCACAAATTATACCCCTGATATTGAAATATTAAGCAAAAATGTGCAGGGACAAGGGTCTCATTAAAATTTTTTAATTTATGTTAGAATTTTATGTTATTTTTTTAATAAATATGTTTAAAAGATAAATTTGATATAAAATTCTTCTCCTCTAGAACCTCATTATATAATTTAGAATTAAGGCGGCACCCTGAATCATATTGGTAGAGTGGCTTGGCACACCACAGCTAAAAGGTTGCCGACCCCTGGGCTAGATTCTAGAATACCTAACACACTTGAAATAGCAACTTTCTTGTTGCAATGGTTTCTTTTAGCTAAAATATGATGAAAAATCATAAAATTCGGGCGCGGAAGCAAATATTTATATGATTTTTTTACAAAAATAAAGTCAGATTTTACCCATTTTTGAAATAGATATTTTTGTTTAAACATTCATAAACATGCTTTTGGACCTATACTATGGATAAAATAGGATAGAAAATTATAAAATTCGGGCGCGGAAGCAAATATTTATATAATTTTTTACAAAAATAAAGTCAGATTTTACCTATTTTTGATGAATACGTTGTATATTGTAAGCTTCATAGGCTGGATTCTAGAATACCTACCACATTTGAAATAGCAATTTTCTTGTTGCAATGTTTTCTTTTACCTAAATTATGATAAAAAATCATAAAATTCGGGCGTGGAAGCAAATATTTATATTATTTTTTACAAAAATAAAGTCAGATCTTTCCTATTCTTGAAATGGATATTTTTGTTAAAACATTCATAAACATGCTTTTGGACCTATACTTTGGATAAAATATGAAGAAAAATTATAAAATTCGGGCGCGGAATCAAATATTTATATAATTTTTTACAAAAATAAAGTCTGATTTTACCAATTTTTGATGAATACGTTGTACATTGTAAGCTACATTGGCTGGATGCTAGAATACCTAACACACTTGAAATAACAATTTTCTTGTTGCAATGTTTTCTTTTAGCTAATATATGATGAAAAATCATAAAATTCGGGCGCGGAAGCAAATATTTATATGATTTTTTACAAAAATAAAGTCAGATTTTACCAATTCTTCAAATGGATATTTTTGTTAAAACATTCATAAACATGCTTTTGGACCTATACTATGGATAAAATATGATGAAAAATTATAAAATCCGGGCGCGGAAGCTAATATTTATATAATTTTTTACAAAAATAAAATCAGATTTTACCTCTTCTTGAAATGGAAATTATTGTTAAAACATTAATAAACATGCTTTTGGACTTATACTGTGGATAAAATATGATGAAAATCTATAAAATTCGGGCGCGGAAGCAATTATTTATCTAATTTTTTACAAAAATAAAATCAGATTTTACCTATTTTTTATGAATACGTTGTATATTGTAAGCTTCATTAGCTGGATTCTAGAATACCTACTACACTTGAAATAGCAATTTTCTTGTTGCAATGTTTTCTTTTACCTAAATTATGATGAAAAATCATAAAATTCGGGCGCGGAAGCAAATATTTATATGATTTTTTACAAAAATAAAGTCAGATTTTACCTATTCTTGAAATGGATATTTTTGTTAAAACATTCATAAACATGCTTTTGGACCTATACTGTGGATAAAATATGATAAAAAAATTATAAAATTCGGGCGCGGAAGCAAATATTTATATGATTTTTTACAAAAATAAAGTCATATTTGACCTATTTTTGATGAATACGTTGTATATTGTAAGCTACATGGGCTGGATTCTAGAATACCTACCACACTTGAAAAAGCAATTTTCTTGTTGCAATGTTTTCTTTTAGCTAAAATATGATGAAAAATCATAAAATTCGGGCGCGGAAGCAAATATTTATATGATTTTTTAAAAAATAAATTCAGTTTTTACCTATTTTTGAAATGTATATTTTTGTTAAGACATTCATAAACATGCTTTTGGACCTATACTATGAATAAAATATGATGAAAATTTATTAAATTTAGGCGCGGAAGCAAATATTTATATAATTTGTTACAAAAATAAAGTCAGATTTTACCTATTTTTGATGAATACATTGTATATTGTAAGCTTCATTGGCTGGATTCTAGAATACCTATTACACTTGAAATAGCAGTTTTCTTGTTGCAATGTTTTTTTTTACCTAAATTATGATAAAAAATCATTAAATTCGGGCGCGGAAGCAAATATTTATATGATTTTTTACAAAAATAAAGTCAGATTTTACTTATTCTTGAAATTGATATTTTTGTTAAAACATTCATAAACATGCTTTTGGACCTATACTGTGGATAAAATATGAAGAAAAATTATAAAATTCGGGCGCGGAAGCAAAAAAATTTATATGATTTTTTACAAAAAAAAAGTCAGATTTGCCCTATTTTTGATGAATACGTTGTATATTGTAAGCTACATGGGCTAGATTCTAGAATACCTAACACACTTGAAATAGCAACTTTCTTGTTGCAATGGTTTCTTTTACCTAAATAATGATGAAAAATCATAAAATTCGGGCGCGGAAGCAAATATTTATATGATTTTTTACAAAAATAAAGTCAGATTTTACCCATTTTTGAAATAGATATTTTTGTTTAAACATTCATAAACATGCTTTTGGACCTATACTATGGATAAAATAGGATAGAAAATTATAAAATTCGGGCGCGGAAGCAAATATTTATATAATTTTTTACAAAAATAAAGTCAGATTTTACCTATTTTTGATGAATACGTTGTATATTGTAAGCTTCATAGGCTGGATTCTAGAATACCTACCACATTTGAAATAGCATTTTTCTTGTTGCAATGTTTTCTTTTACCTAAATTATGATAAAAAATCATAAAATTCGGGCGTGGAAGCAAATATTTATATTATTTTTTACAAAAATAAAGTCAGATCTTTCCTATTCTTGAAATGGATATTTTTGTTAAAACATTCATAAACATGGTTTTGGACCTATACTTTGGATAAAATATGAAGAAAAATTATAAAATTCGGGCGCGGAATCAAATATTTATATAATTTTTTACAAAAATAAAGTCTGATTTTACCAATTTTTGATGGAAAACGTTGTACATTGTAAGCTACATTGGCTGGATGCTAGAATACCTAACACACTTGAAATAACAATTTTCTTGTTGCAATGTTTTCTTTTAGCTAATATATGATGAAAAATCATAAAATTCGGGCGCGGAAGCAAATATTTATATGATTTTTTACAAAAATAAAGTCAGATTTTACCAATTCTTCAAATGGATATTTTTGTTAAAACATTCATAAACATGCTTTTGGACCTATACTATGGATAAAATATGATGAAAAATTATAAAATCCGGGCGCGGAAGCTAATATTTATATAATTTTTTACAAAAATAAAGTCAGATTTTACCTCTTCTTGAAATGGATATTATTGTTAAAACATTAATAAACATGCTTTTGGACTTATACTGTGGATAAAATATGATGAAAATCTATAAAATTCGGGCGCGGAAGCAATTATTTATCTAATTTTTTACAAAAATAAAATCAGATTTTACCTATTTTTTATGAATACGTTGTATATTGTAAGCCTCATTAGCTGGATTCTAGAATACCTACTACACTTGAAATAGCAATTTTCTTGTTGCAATGTTTTCTTTTACCTAAATTATGATGAAAAATCATAAAATTCGGGCGCGGAAGCAAATATTTATATGATTTTTTACAAAAATAAAGTCAGATTTTACCTATTCTTGAAATGGATATTTTTGTTAAAACATTCATAAACATGCTTTTGGACCTATACTGTGGATAAAATATGATAAAAAATTATAAAATTCGGGCGCGGAAGCAAATATTTATATGATTTTTTACAAAAATAAAGTCATATTTGACCTATTTTTGATGAATACGTTGTATATTATAAGCTACATGGGCTGGATTCTAGAATACCTACCACACTTGAAAAAGCAATTTTCTTGTTGCAATGTTTTCTTTTAGCTAAAATATGATGAAAAATCATAAAATTCGGGCGCGGAAGCAAATATTTATATGATTTTTTACAAAAATAAATTCAGTTTTTACCTATTTTTGAAATGTATATTTTTGTTAAGACATTCATAAACATGCTTTTGGACCTATACTATGAATAAAATATGATGAAAATTTATTAAATTTAGGCGCGGAAGCAAATATTTATATAATTTGTTACAAAAATAAAGTCAGATTTTACCTATTTTTGATGAATACATTGTATATTGTAAGCTTCATTGGCTGGATTCTAGAATACCTATTACACTTGAAATAGCAGTTTTCTTGTTGCAATGTTTTCTTTTACCTAAATTATGATGAAAAATCATAAAATTCGGGCGCGGAAGCAAATATTTATACGATTTTTTACAAAAATAAAGTCAGATTTTACCTATTCTTGAAATGGATATTTTTGTTAAAACATTCATAAACATGCTTTTGGACTTCTACTGTGGATAAAATATGATGAAAAATTATAAAATTCGGACGCAGAAGCAAATATTTATATGATTTTTTACAAAAAAAAAGTCATATTTTACCTATTTTTGATGAATACGTTGTATATTGTAAACTACATGGGCTGGATTCTAGAATACCTAGCACAATTAAAATAGCAATTTTCTCATTGCAATGTTTTCTTTTAGCTAAAATATGATGAAAAATCATAAAATTCGGGCGCGGAACAAATATTTATATGATTTTTTACAAAAATAAAGTCAGATTTTACCTATTTTTGAAATGGATATTTTTGTTAAAACATTTATAAACATGCTTTTGGACCTATACTCTGGATAAAATATGATGAAAAATTATAAAATTCGAGCGCGGAAGCAAATATTTATATGATTTTTTACAAAAAAAAAGTCAGATTTTACCTATTTTTGAAGAATGCCTTGTATATTGTAAGCTTCATTGGCTGGATTTTAGAATACCTACCACACTTGAAAATGCAATTTTCTTGTTGCAATGATTTCTTTTACCTAAATAATGATGAAAAATCATAAAATTCGGGCGCGGAAGCAAATATTTATATGATTTTTGTACAAAATAAAGTCAGATTTTACCTATTCTTGAAATGGATATTTTAGTTAAAACATTCATAAACATGCTTTTGGACCTATACTGTGGATAAAATATGATAAAAAATTATAAAAGGCTGGCGGGGAAGCTAATATTTATATGATTTTTTACAAAAAAAAAAGTCAGATTTTACCTATTTTTGAGAATACGTTGTATATTGTAAGCTACATGGGCTGGATTCTAGAATACCTAACACACTTGAAATAGCAATTTTCTTGTTGCAATGTTTTCTTTTACCTAAATAATGATGAAAAATCATAAAATTCGGGCGCGGAAGCAAATATTTATATGATTTTTTACAAAAATAAAGTCAGATTTTACCTATTTTTGAAATGGATATTTTTGTTAAAACATCCATAAACATGCTTTTGGACCTATACTATGGATAAAATATGATGAAAAATTACTCTGAGATAGCGCGTTACTATGGATAAAATATGATGAAAAATTATAAAATTCGGGCGTGGACAGCAAAATATTTATATGATTTTTTACAAAAATAAAGTCAGATTTTACCTATTCTTGAAAATGGATATTTTTGTTAAAACATACATAAACATTCTTTTGGACCTATACTGTGGATAAAATATGATGAAAAATTATAAAATTCGGGCGCGGAAGCAAATATTTATATAATTTTTTTCAAAAATAAAGTCAGATTTTACTATTTTTGAAGAATACGTAGTATATTGTAAGCTTCATTGGCTTGATTCTAGAATACCTACCACACTTGAAATAGCAATTTTCTTGTTGCAATGTTTTCTTTTACCTGAATTATGATGAAAAATCATAAAATTCGGGCGCGGAAGCAAATATTTTTAAAATTTTTTACAAAAATAAAGTCAGATTTTACCTATTCTTGAAATGGATATTTTTGTTAAAACATTCATAAACATGCTTTTGGACCTATACTGTGGATAAAATATGATGAAAAATTATAATATTTGGGCGCGGAAGCAAATATTTATATGATTTTTTACAAAAAAAAAAGTCAGATTTTACCTATTTTTGATGAATACGTTTTATATTGTAAGCTACATGGGCTGGATTCTAGAATACCCTAACACACATTGAAATAGCAATTTTCTTGTTGCAATGTTTTCTTTTAGCTAATATATGATGAAAAATCATAAAATTCGGGCGTGGAACAAATATTTATATGATTTTTCACAAAAATAAAGTCAGATTTTTCCTATTTTTGAAATGGATATTTTTGTTAAAACCTTCATAAACATGCTTTTGGACCTATACTACGGATAAAATATGATGATAAATTATAAAATTCGGGGCGCGGAAGCAAATATTTATATAATTTTTTACAAACTCTGAGATAGCGCGT
>JAQOWZ010000271.1:0-77503 GCA_035578165.1 Stenolophus ochropezus | reverse complement strand
ACGCGCTATCTCAGAGTGCAAAAAATCATATAAATATTTCCTTCCGCGCCCAAATTTTATGATTTTTTTTATCATATTTTTTTCTAAAAGAAAACATTGCAACAAGAAAATTGCTATTTCAAGTGTATTAGGTATTCTAGAATCCAGACCATGTAGCTTACAATATACAACGTATTCATCAAAAATAGGTAAAATCGGATTTTTTTTTGTAAAAAATCATATAAATATTTGCTTCCGAGCCCGAAATTTATAATTTTTCATCATATTTTATCCACAGTATAGATCCAAAAGCATGTTTATGAATGTTTTAACAAAAATATCCATTTCAAGAATAGGTAAAATCTGACTTTATTTTGTAAAAAATCATATAAATATTTGCTTCCGCGCCCGAATTTTATGATTTTTCATCATATTTCAGCTAAAAGATAACATTGCAACAAGAAAATTGCTATTTCAAGTGTGTTAGGTATTCTAGAATCCAGCCCATGTAGCTTACAATATACAACGTATTCATCAAAAATAGGTAATTTCTGACTTTATTTTTGTAAAAATCATATAAATATTTGCTTCCGCGCCCGAATTTTATAATTATTTATCATATTTTATCCACAGTATAGGTCCAAAAGCATGTTTATGAATGTTTTAACAAAAATATCCATTTCAAGAATAGGTAAAATCTGCCTTTATTTTTGTAAAAAATCATATAAATATTTGCTTCCGCGCCCGAATTTTTTGATTTTTCATCATAATTTAGGTAAAAGAAAACATTGCAACAAGAAAATTGCTATTTCAAGTGTAGTAGGTATTCTAGAATCCAGCCAATGAAGCTTATAATATACAACGTATTCATCAAAAATAGGTAAAATCTGACATTTTTTTTGTAAAAAATTATATAAATATTTGCTTCCGCACCCGAATTTTATAATTTTTCATCATATTTTATCCACAGTATAGGTCCAAAAGCATGTTTGTGAACGTTTTAACAAAAATATCCATTTCAAAAATAGGTAAAATCTGACTATATTTTTGTAAAAAATTGTATAAATATTTGCTTCCGCGCCCAAATTTTATGATTTTTCATCATAATTTAGGTAAAAGAAAACATTGCAACAAGAAAATTGCTATTTCAAGTGTAGTAGGTATTCTATAATTCAGCCAATGAAGGTTACAATATACAACGTATTCATCAAAAATAGGTAAAATCTGACATTTTTTTTTGTAAAAAATCAAATAAATATTTGCTTCCGCGCCGGAATTTTATAATTTTTCATTATATTTTATCCACAGTATACGTCCAAAAGCAAGTTTATGAACGTTTTAACAAAAATATCCATTTTAAAAATAGGTAAAATATGACTATATTTTTGTAAAAAATCATATAAATATTTGCTTCCGCGCCCGAATTTTATGATTTTTCATCATATTTCAGCTAAAAGAAAACATTGCAACAAGAAAATTGCTATTTCAAGTGTGGTAGGTATTCTAGAATCCAGCCAATGAAGCTTACAATATACAACGTATTCATCAAACATAGGTAAAATCTGACATTTTTATTGAAAAAAAATCATGTAAATATTTGCTTCCGCGCCCGAATTTTATAATTTTTCATCATATTTTATCCATAGTATAGGTCCAAAAGCTTGTTTATGAATGTTTTAACATAAATATCCATTTCAAAAATAGGTAAAATCTGACTTTATTTTTTGTAAAAAATCATATAAATATTTGCTTCCGCGCCCGATTTTTATGATTTTTCATCATAATTTAGGTAAAAGAAAACATTGCAACAAGAAAAATGCTATTTCAAGTGTGGTAGGTATTCAAGAATCGAGCCAATGAATCTTACAATATACAACGTATTCATCAAAAATAGGTAAAATCAGACTTTTTTATTGTAAAAAATCATATAAATATTTGCTTCCGCGCCCGAATTTTATAATATTTCATCATATTTTATCCACAGTATAGGTCCAAAAGCATGTTTATGAATGTTTTAACAAAAGTATCCATTTCAAAAATAAGTAAAATCTGACTTTATTTTTGTAAAAAATCATATAAATATTTGCTTCTGCGCTCGAATTTTATGATTTTTCATTATATTTCAGCTAAAAGAAAACATTGCAACAAGAAAATTGCTATTTCAAGTGTGTTAGGTATTCTAGAATCCAGCCAATGAAGCTTACAATATACAACGTATTCATCAAAAATAGGTAAAATCTGACTTTATTTTTGTAAAAAATTATATAAATATTTGCTTCCGCACCCGAATTTTATAATTTTTTCATCATATTTTATCCACAGTATAGGTCCAAAAGCATGTTTATGAACGTTTTAACAAAAATATCCATTTCAAAAATATGTAAAATCTGACTTTATTTTTGTAAAAAATCATAAAAATATTTGCTTCCGCGCCCGAATTTTATGATTTTTTATCAATTTTAGCTAAAAGAAAACATTGCAACAAAAAATTGCTATTTCAAGTGTGGTAGGTATTCTAGAATCCAGCCCATGTAGCTTACAATATACAACGTATTCATAAAAAAAAAGTGAAATCTGACTTTTTTTTTGTAAAAAATCATATAAATATTTGCTTCCGCGCCTGAGTTTTATAATTTTTCATCTTATTTTATCCACAGTATAGGTCCAAAAGCATGTTTATGAATGTTTTAACAAAAGTATCCATTTCAAAAATAAGTAAAATCTGACTTTATTTTTGTAAAAAATCATATAAATATTTGCTTCTGCGCTCGAATTTTATGATTTTTCATTATATTTCAGCTAAAAGAAAACATTGCAACAAGAAAATTGCTATTTCAAGTGTGTTAGGTATTCTAGAATCCAGCCAATGAAGCTTACAATATACAACGTATTCATCAAAAATAGGAAAAATCTGACTTTATTTTTGTAAAAAATTATATACATATTTGCTTCCGCGCCCGAATATTATAATTTTTTATCATATTTTATCTATAGTGTAGGTCCAAAAGCATGTTTATGAATGTTTTAACAAAAATATATATTTAAAAATAGGTAAAATTTGACTTAATTTTTTGTAAAAAATCATAAAAATATTTGCTTCCGCGCCCGAATTTTATGATTTTTCATCAATTTTAGCTAAAAGAAAACATTGCAACAAGAAAATTGCTATTTCAAGTGTGTTAGGTATTCTAGAATCCAGCCCATGTAGCTTACAATATACAACGTATTCATCAAAAATAGGTAAAATCTGACTTTTTTTTTGTAAAAAATCATATAAATATTTGCTTCCGCGCCCGAGTTTTATAATTTTCATCATATTTTATTCACAGTATAGGTCCGAAAGCATGTTTATGAATGTTTTAGAAAAATATATAATTCAAGAATTGGTAAAGTCTGACATAATTTTTGTAAAAAATCATATAAATATTTGCTTCCGCGCCCGAATTTTATGATTTTTTATCATATTTTAGCTAAAAGAAAACATTGCAACAAGAAAATTGCTATTTCAAGTGTGTTAGGTATTCTAGAATCCAGCCCATGTAGCTTACAATATAAAACGTATTCATCAAAAATAGGTAAAATCTGACTTTTTTTTGTAAAAAATCATATAAATATTTGTTTGCGCGCCCGAATTTTATAATTTTTCATCATATTTTATCCGCAGTATAGGTCCAAAAGCATGTTTATGAATGTTTTAACAAAAATATTAATTTCAAGAATAGGAAAAATCTGACTTTATTTTTGTAAAAAATCATATAAATATTTGCTTCCGCGCCCGAATTTTATGATTTTTTATCATATTTTAGCTAAAAGAAAACATTGCAAAAAGAAAATTGCTATTTCAAGTGTGGTAGGTATTCTAGAATCCAGCCAATGAAGCTTACAATATACAACGTATTCATCAAAAATAGGATAAATCTGACTTAATTTTTGTAAAAAATTATATAAATATTTGCTTCCGCGCCCGAATTTTATAATTTTTCATCATATTTTATCCATAGTATAAGCCCAAAAGCATGTTTATGAATGTTTTAACAAAAATTTCCATTTCAAAAATAGGTAAAATTTTACATTATTTTTGTAAAAAATCATATAAATATTTGCTTCCGCGCCCGAATTTTATGATTTTTTTTTAATTTTAGCTAAAAGAAAACATTGCTACATGAAAATTGCTATTTCAAATGTGTTAGGTATTCTTGAATCCAGCCCATGTCGCTTACAATATACAACGTATTCATCAAAAATAGGTAAAATCTGACTTTTTTTTTTGTAAAAAATCATATAAATATTTGCTTCCGCGCCCGAGTTTTATAATTTTTCATCATATTTTATCCACAGTATAGGTCCAAAAGCATGTTTATGAATGTTAAAACAAAAATATCAATTTCAAGAATAGGTAAAATCTGACTTTATTTTTGTAAAAAATCATATGAATATTTGCTTCCGCGCCCGAATTTTATGATTTTTTATCATATTTTATCCATAGTATAGGTCCAAAAGCTTGTTTATGAATGTTTTAATATAAATATCCATTTCAAAAATAGTTAAAATCTGACTATATTTTTTGTAAAAAATCATATAAATATTTGCTTCCGCGCCCGATTTTTATGATTTTTCATCATAATTTAGGTAAAAGAAAACATTGCAACAAGAAATATGCTATTTCAAGTGTGGTAGGTATTCAAGAATCGAGCCAATGAAGCTTACAATATACAACGTATTCATCAAAAATAGGTAAAATCTGACTTTTTTTTTGTAAAAAATCATATAAATATTTACTTCCGCGCCCGAATTTTATAATTTTTCATCATATTTTATCCACAGTATAGGTCCAAAAGCATGTTTATGAATGTTTTAACAAAAATATCCATTTCAAGAATAGGTAAAATCTGACTTTATTTTTGTAAAAAATCATATAAATATTTGCTTCTGCGCTCGAATTTTATGATTTTTCATCATATTTCAGCTAAAAGAAAACAGTGCAACAAGAAAATTGCTATTTCAAGTGTGTTAGGTATTCTAGAATCCAGCCAATGAAGCTTACAATATACAACGTATTCATCAAAAATAGGATAAATCTGACTTTATTTTTGTAAAAAATTATATAAATATTTGCTTCCGCGCCCGAATTTTATAATTTTTCATCATATTTTATCCATAGTATAGGCCCAAAAGCATGTTTATGAATGTTTTAACAAAAAATTTCCATTTCAAAAATAGGTAAAATTTTACATTATTTTTGTAAAAAATCATATAAATATTTGCTTCCGCGCCCGAATTTTATGATTTTTCATCATATTTTATCCACAGTATAGGTCCAAAAGCATGTTTATGAATGTTAAAACAAAAATATCAATTTCAAGAATAGGTAAAATCTGACTTTATTTTTGCAAAAATCATATGAATATTTGCTTCCGCGCCCGAATTTTATGATTTTTTATCATAATTTAGGTAAAAGAAAACATTGCAACAAGAAATATGCTATTTCAAGTGTGGTAGGTATTCAAGAATCGAGCCAATGAAGCTTACAATATACAACGTATTCATCAAAAATAGGTAAAATCTGACTTTTTTTTTGTAAAAAATCATATAAATATTTGCTTCCGCGCCCGAATTTTATAATTTTTCATCATATTTTATCCACAGTATAGGTCCAAAAGCATGTTTATGAATGTTTTAACAAAAATATCCATTTCAAGAATAGGTAAAATCTGACTTTATTTTTGTAAAAAATCATATAAATATTTGCTTCTGCGCTCGAATTTTATGATTTTTCATTATATTTCAGCTAAAAGAAAACATTGCAACAAGAAAATTGCTATTTCAAGTGTGTTAGGTATTCTAGAATCCAGCCAATGAAGCTTACAATATACAACGTATTCATCAAAAATAGGATAAATCTGACTTTATTTTTGTAAAAAATTATATAAATATTTGCTTCCGCGCCCGAATTTTATAATTTTTCATCATATTTTATCCATAGTATAGGCCCAAAAGCATGTTTATGAATGTTTTAACAAAAATTTCCATTTCAAAAATAGTTAAAATTTTACATTATTTTTGTAAAAAATCATATAAATATTTGCTTCCGCGCTCGAATTTTATGATTTTTCATCATATTTTATCCACAGTATAGGGCCAAAAGCATGTTTATGAATGTTAAAACAAAAATATCAATTTCAAGAATAGGTAAAATCTGACTTTATTTTTGCAAAAATCATATGAATATTTGCTTCCGCGCCCGAATTTTATGATTTTTTATCATAATTTAGGTAAAAGAAAACATTGCAACAAGAAAATAGCTATTTCAAGTGTGGTAGGTATTCTAGAATCCAGCCAATGAAGCTTACAATATACAACGTATTCATCAAAAATAGGTAAAATCTGACTTTATTTTTGTAAAAAATTATATAAATATTTGCTTCTGCGCCAGAATTTTATAATTTTTTATCATATTTTATCCATAGTATAGGTCCAAAAGCATGTTTATGACTGTTTTAACAAAAATATCCATTTCAAAAATATGTAAAATCTGACTTTATTTTTGTAAAAAATCATATAAATATTTGTGTTCGCGCCCGAATTTTATGATTTTTCATCATATTTTAGCTAAAAGGAAACATTGCAATGAGAAAATTGCTATTTAAAGTGTGTTGGGTATTCTAGATTCCAGCCCATGTAGCTTACAATATACAACGTATTCATCAAAAATAGGTAAAATCTGACTTTTTTTTTGTAAAAAATCATATAAATATTTGCTTCCGCGCCTAAATTTTATAATTTTTTATCATATTTTATCCATAGTATAGGTCCAAAAACATGTTTATGAATGTTTTAACAAAAATATTGATTTCAAAAATATGTAAAATCTGACTTTATTTTTGTAAAAAATCATATAAATATTTGCTTCCGCGCCCGAATTTTATGATTTTTCATCATATTTTAGCTAAAAGGAAACATTGCAATGAGAAAATTGCTATTTCAAGTGTGTTAGGTATTCTAGAATCCAGCTCATGTAGCTTACAATATACAACGTATTCATCAAAAATAGGTAAAATCTGACTTTTTTTTCTAAAAAATCATATAAATATTTGCTTCCGCGCCCGAATTTTATCATTTTTCGTCATATTTTATCCACAGTTTAGGTCCAAAAGCATGTTTATGAATGTTTTAACAAAAATATCCATTTCAAGAATAGGTAAAATCTGACTTTATTTTTGTAAAAAATCATAAATATTTGCTTCCGCGCCCGAAATTTATGATTTTTCATCATAATTTAGGTAAAAGAAAACATTGCAATAAGAAAATTGCTATTTCAAGTGTGGTATGTATTCTAGAATCTAGCCAATGAAGCTTACAATATACAACGTATTCATCAAAAATAGGAAAAATCTGACTTTATTTTAGTAAAAAATTATATAAATATTTGCTTTTGCGACCGTATTTTATCATTTTTCATCATATTTTATCCATAGTATAGGTCCAAAAGCATGTTTATGAATGTTTTAACAAAAATATCCATTTCAAAAATAGGTAAAATCTGACTTTATTTATGTAAAAAATCATAAAAATATTTGCTTCCGCGCCCGAATTTTATGATTTTTCATCAATTTTAGCTAAAAGAAAACATTGCAACAAGAAAATTGCTATTTCAAGTGTGGTAGGTATTCTAGAATCCAGCCAATGAAGCTTACAATATACAACGTATTCATCAAAAATAGGTAAAATCTGACTTTATTTTTGTAAAAAATTATATAAATTTTTGCTTCCGCGCCCGAATTTTATAATTTTTCATCATATTTTATCCATAGTATTGGTCCAAAAGCATGTTTATGAATGTTTAAAAAAAATATCCATTTCAAATATAGGAAAAATATGACTTTATTTTTGAAAAGAATCATATAAATATTTCCTTCTGCGCCCGAATTTTATGATTTTTCATCATATTTTAGCTAAAAGAAAACATTGCTACAAGAAAATTGCTATTTCAAGTGTGTTAGGTATTCTAGAATCCAGCCCATATAGCTTACAATATACAACGTATTCATCAAAAATAGGTAATTTCTGACTTTATTTTTGTAAAAAATCATATAAATATTTGCTTCCGCGCCCGAATTTTATAATTATTTATCATATTTTATCCACAGTATAGGTCCAAAAGCATGTTTATGAATGTATTAACAAAAATATCCATTTCAAGAATAGGTAAAATCTGCCTTTATTTTTGTAAAAAATAATATAAATATTTGCTTCCGCGCCCGAATTTTATGATTTTTCATCATAATTTAGGTAAAAGAAAACATTGCAACAAGAAAATTGCTATTTCAAGTGTAGTAGGTATTCTAGAATCCAGCCAATGAAGCTTACAATATACAACGTATTCATCAAAAATAGGTAAAATCTGACATTAATTTTCTAAAAAATTATATAAATATTTGCTTCCGCACCCGAATTTTATAATTTTTCATCATATTTTATCCACAGTATAGGTCCAAAAGCATGTTTGTGAACGTTTTAACAAAAATATCCATTTCAAAAATAGGTAAAATCTGATTATATTTTTGTAAAAAATCGTATAAATATTTGCTTCCGCGCCCAAATTTTATGATTTTTCATCATAATTTAGGTAAAAGAAAACATTGCAACAAGAAAATTGCTATTTCAAGTGTAGTAGGTATTCTAGAATTCAGCCAATGAAGCTTACAATATACGACGTATTAGTAGAGATCTCCCAGTAACTCCGACGACACCCTGCTGCCCGAAATTGGGAGACGCAAAAAAAGTAAAAAAAAACTGTCAATTTAGCTTGTTTTTAGCATAAAAATAGCAAAAAAAGTGCAAAATTTGAGCAAAAAAGATCGATTATTTCCATCTCCCATCCGCAATTGGGGGTAAAACATTTAATTTTGTGAGATTCGGGAGATGCAAATTTAGCTTGTTTTTAGCACTTTCTTTGCTTAAAATACATAAAAACTTACAAATTTTTTATTTAATAAATGTATTGTTGTGATTTGAAATGTTTTGTTGTCCCAGACGATCAAGTAGATGGTATGGCTTGCAGAAAATGCAAATCATATGGTTTTTGCAAATGTAAGTGTAAATCACATAATACTACTTTTATAAAAATATTTAATAAGTTACATTCTCTAATTAGCAACTAACGAATAATGTCCATGAGCCAATGTATCTGTAGAATTTGCTAGTAAGTATCTTTTATCATCCTTCCAACTTAAAGATTTTTTATTTACTTCTTCAGTGAAGATATCATGTTTGTAACTTCTAATTACTGTTTGTTTATTATAAAATTCTTTTTGCTCAAATAAGCATGTTTTATAATTTTCAAAACTAATTTTTTTTTTTAACACGGATTTCTTAATTCCTTTTAACTTTTTTTCAAATATTTTTTCTGGGTCTGAATCATTCGTTTTGTAACTGTACATTTTTGATCGTAATCCTATAAATTCCAACATTTTCACAGATTTCAACTCATCTTTAAATTTGCCTATTACTTTTTTATTTACGTCAGAATATAGGGGGTGATCTTTTGGATAATCAGAGGTATCAAAGTAATTGGAATTTTCCCCCATAAATTTATAGAAATCAGCATTTTTAAACTCATATATAAAACTATCTGTATCTGTATATAATAATTTTACTTTATTGCTAAATTCTTTTTTAATTACATTATAATGAAAATCATACATTAATAATTTCGATAAATCCAACACGGCCTGTCCAATATAAATAGGTTTATTAAACAGTACTTTGGTTTTATATCTATGAACTGCTACCAGATTCTCACTAAATATTGTTCTACGTTTAAAATTAGGTTTATTTATTGCTTTCTGTAATTTTTGCTCATCTGAATATAATTTAATATTTTGCTGGTTTCTAACTGATTGCATAGACTTTCCAAACACTGCATTGGATACTAGTTTCCAGTAATCTTTTTCAAACTCATTTTTTGATTTTTGTCTTTGCTCCGTATTAAATTTTATGTATGGTGTCATGAAATTTGATTGTGTGAATTTTAAACCTCTATGAATTTTATCAATTCTCATTCCTAAACTTACATAAAGCTGTAATATTTTATAATGTACTATATAGTTTGTTTTATCATAGAAATGACAAAGTAGTTTTGATACTTTAGTTTTTAGTTTTTCATATAATTCATCATCGAATGGAAAAATGTTATTGATTTCTCCATCTTGACTTTGTTGATCTTTAATCTTATTAATTAATTCTGCTTTCTTATACTTTTTAATATACCGTATTCCCAATGATTTTGCTAAATTGTATAACTCAGGCAATCGGAGATCTTCCAATTGAATATTATTCACCTCCATTTATTACAAATTAAATTTGTTAATACTTTTTCAATCTTTAAATTTTAGGTGCTAATTATAGAATGTATTTTTGTATTATATTACTCACTCCTGATTCTGCTTTTTTAATAAGAGAAAGAAATGTGATATCACAGTCTATTATAAAAGAAGATGACAATAAAGATAAAATTAAGAAAATTTTAACCCAAATTAAGCATATCTTTAAGTGCGGACTCCTTTTCTTTTAAGTACAATTTACCATAGTGTTTATTACTTTCTTTATGAAGTTTTAAATGTTATTTTTTTACTGTTTCACCACAAGTACACACTTCGGTGTTTTCATTATAATATTTACGCATATATTTATTTATTTTGTCTTTATTTTTCTTGCGATAATCTTGCATGTAACTATTGACATTATTTTCAGTAGTCATTTATAAGAGAAAAATTTTGTTAATATTTTTCATAAGAAAACATATATTTAATCAAAAATTCATTCCACAACTTATCCTTTTTATTGTTAATTTTCTGTGGCTTGTAATTTGAGTCTAATTCAGCTAACGCTATGAATTTGTTTATGAAATATTTATGTGATACATTATTTCTATAACCACCTGCATATAAAAAGCTAAGCAAATATGGGTATTTTTGAATTATTTCAACTTTAGTATTAGCATTAAGAGATGTATAAAAATTAGGTTTAATTACAATTCGATAATTATGAACTAATTTTTCAACATATTTCATTTTATCTACGTGTTTAATAAATAATTTCTTATTTTGTTTATTAATTACATGAAAATTACAATTTACGCAATGTGGTACATGAGCTGAATTATCGAATGAATATTCTAAACACTGTCTACATTTTTCATAGACTTGTTCATCAATATCTATAACCCGAGCATCTGGAATACTAAAAATTTCATTTATTTAATTTATTTTTTTAACACTGGAGTAATAATAATTGAACATTTATTAATACGTTGTTGAAATCTTTCACGATCTACAGCATATAGATGCCAAATACCTTTACGACTTGCTCTATAAGCATAATTCCAAGTAAACATATAATGTATTTTAACATTATCACTAAATCTAACACTTAAAAACCTCTTAGCGCTCCTAGAAAAAATTCTGGAGTTATTGTATTTTTTTCAGTAACTGATTCCTCAACTACTGGTGTCTCGGTAACTGATTCCTCAACTACTGGTGTCTCAGTAACTGTTTCCTCAACTACAGGTGTCTCAGTAACTGTTTCCTCAACCGATTCTTCGTTATTAGCAACTGCGACTGATTCTACGTCTGATTCACTTTCAAAATTCGTATACAAATACTTTTCTATTGCTATTACTCGAACATTTGTATCTTTAACAGTGTTACTAATATCTTCAATCTGTGTTCTCAATGGCTTTGAATTATCATTTATCATATCTAGTTGATTTATTAAGTTTCTACAAACGTTTAAATCGTCGTTATTAAGCTTTTCAATTAGTTTAACTATACGTCTTAAGATAAACGCACATTCTGACAGTTTCTCCTTATTCGCCATTTATTAGAGAAAAATTAATTTGATTTGAAAACAATATCCCAATGAATTTTATTATGAAAGTCTTCCAAAAATTGTTGACTATACCGTTTCCAATAATATGATAATACAGTCCAATCTAATTTGTCCTGAAACTCTCTAATAAACTCTTCATCTAAGTTTGGTTGATACGATATTTCAATAAAGTCAAGTTTATCCTTAAACACTCTAATAAAATTTAAACTTAAATTCTTTCTGGTTGAAATTATGTGCCATGGAAGTTTTTCAGCATATTTAGTCATAAAGTATTCACTTAAATTTTTTCTTTTAGCAACAACATTAAAGTCAATATACTCAATCATATCTTCTAAAAAGTCATCACTTAAATTTTCATGACTTGATATTTCAGGCCAATCTACTTTATGTAAATACCTCATACAGATATCTTCACTCAAATCTTTTCGCTTTGATAATATAGTAAAATTCACATACTCTTCGTATTTTACAATATGATTCTCATCAAAATCATAACGACCTGATATTTCATCCCAATTAACTTTACTATGATCAATTTCCATTGGAAAACCATAATCATTCACAAACTCAACAAAGTAAATATGTGAAAGACCTGTTAGAAAACTATCAATCAATCGAAGTTGCAAGTACTGACTCATCATTTATTAGATAGAAATTATACGTTTATAATTTTTGTTATCTCAAACAATAGTTCGTTTTGAGAAAGATGTGTTTCAAAATGATTTCCATAATATCTAATATCAATAGTTTCTTTAATTTTGTTGTATAAATTAATACTGTTTGGATTATACTCAAGTCTAAGTATAACTTCCATGTCTGGGTAGACAGTTCTTAGCATCTTGATGCGATTATTAGCTGCATGCTTTTGAACTCTAAGCACATAATAAGGATATTCCCAATAAGTATAAACTGATGATGTTTGTTTGTATTGTTTGGTTTAGAAACTACATCACGCTGTATTTCTTCAACCTTTTCTGCTAAAGATTCTACTTTACTTTTCAGATTGTTTACTATAGCCTTGTACTTGGACTCTATCTTGTATTCTCCATATTTTCTTATTGATGGTAAGACTTCAGAAGTAACCCACCGCTTAAATTCTTTTGCTTTTGGAAGTTTAGAAGATAGTATTAGTGAATATAAACCTGATTCATTAACATATACAGTATTTGGTTGGTTATTAAAGGGGGTCGCGTTTTGCGACGCCCTTATAAATTCATATATTGTACGGTCTTCTCTATCAATATGCTTAATAATTGCATCTCTTGAATTTGTATATCCCAATATCTCAGCAACATCTTTTGCTTTGAACCAAGGATTGTTATCTTTATCTGCTAGATAATTGATTTTATTATTATTGAATATTATGTTGTTGTTTATAAGGTCTACAACTGATTCCATTTATTACAAATAAAATTTGTTAATATTTTATACTATTAAAATGATTCATAGTTTTTATAAACATTTTGCCACCTGGTTTATATAAATACTCTTTTATTAATCTTTGCAATGATATTATTTTATTGTATTTACTTAATAATCTGTTATATTCATCACTAGGTATCTTGTCTTTAAATTCAGTTAAAAATTCTATTGAGAAAATATAGTTTTTTTTGCAAGGTATAATTTCCCAATCAACTTTATCTTGAAACTCTCTAATAAAATATTCTGATAATTTTTGATTATATGATATTTCTTTCCAGTTAACTTTATCTTGAAACTCCCTAATAAAATCTTCTGATAATGTTTGATATGTTGATATTCGCACCCAGTTAACTTTATCTTGAAACTCTCTTATAAAAGGTTCTGATAATTTTTGAGATCTTGATATATTATGCCAGTTAACTTTATCTTGAAACTCTCTAATAAAAGGTTCTGATAATTTTTGAGATCCTGATATACATACCCAATCAACTTTATCTTGAAACTCTCTAATAAAAGGTTCTGATAATTTTTGACGTGATATGTAATACCAATGAACTTTATCTTGAAACTCTCTTATAAAAGGTTCTGATAATATTTGATCACATGATATATATTTCCATTCAACTTTATCTTGAAACTCTCTAATAAATTCTTCTGATAATGTTTGACCACATGATATGTAATACCAATCAACTTTATCTTGAAACTCTCTAATAAAAGGTTCTGATAATTTTTGAGATCTTGATATACATACCCAATCAACTTTATCTTGAAACTCTCTAATAAAAGGTTCTGATAGTTTTTGATATGATATTTCTTTCCAGTTAACTTTATCTTGAAACTCCCTAATAAAATCTTCTGATAATGTTTGATATGTTGATATTCGCACCCAGTTAACTTTATCTTGAAACTCTCTAATAAAAGGTTCTGATAATGTTTGATGTGATATTACATTCCAGTTAACTTTATCTTGAAACTCCCTAATAAAATCTTCTGATAATTTTTTACATGATATATGTACCCAATCAACTTTATCTTGAAACTCCCTAATAAAATCTTCTGATAATTTTTTACATGATATATGTACCCAATCAACTTTATCTTGAAACTCCCTAATAAAATCTTCTGATAATTTTTTACATGATATATGTACCCAATCAACTTTATCTTGAAACTCCCTAATAAAAGGTTCTGATAATGTTTGAGATCTTGATATACATACCCAATCAACTTTATCTTGAAACTCTCTAATAAAAGGTTCTGATAATTTTTGATAATATGATATTTCTTTCCAGTTAACTTTTTTATGGTTTATATTTAAATCCATGGCTTTAGCAAAGTTAATATGATCCATATTATACAAGTAATCATCTATACAGCGTAATGTCCAGTAATCCATTTATTACGAAATAATTTTGTTAATAGTTTTATGTAGATAAGATTGTGATGACGTTTTGCTCAGCCGCGCGGCGGAGCAAGATTCTCATGATCTGATTTGTCTACGATAGACTCCAGTCTGCGACTATACAATATTCTTTGCATCAATCCAAGAATTATGAGTATTATCAAACCCTAACCATTTTACATATGCTTTATTACCTTTACGTTTAATTACTTTCTCAACCAAATATACGTCATCTCTAGCAAAATTTAATTCTTGTTCATAGAAGCAACCTTTTAATTCTTGCTCTTTATAATCTTTCAAATGATAAGTTATTGGATTCGAATATATTATTTTACACACAGTGAATATCTCATTTGACCAATTAGGCGTATAACCTTTCTCAAAAACTGTTTTATATTTAGATACTCTAACTTTATCGCCAATTTGATACTTGGGTTTATAATTAGGAATTTCTTCTTGAAACAGAGGTTTTAATTTTTCTTCATTCTTTTTCTTTGATGCTTCAATGGGTGTCATTTTTATCGTACTATGTTTTGTATGATTGTAAGTATTTACTAGCACAGGTAACATGTCAAGCCACTTGTAATTACCATTAATTGTAAATTGTTTCCACATTTTTTCTTTCAAAGTTCTATTAACACGTTCTACTACACTTGCTTTTCTTTCTGAATATGTTGAATAATGGTTAATATTATTTTCTTTCATTAACGCTTGAAATTCTTTATTGTAAAACTCTAAGCCTTGATCAGTTTGAAGATTTTTCGGTACTCGTTTCACTAGTCGCAGACTTAAGTCTGCTTCATCTGACGCTAAAATTGATTTAAATGCGTTTGTTATACTGTTACCAGTTTTATTCTCAACAGGTTTTGCCCACAAATATTTAGAAAACACATCAATTACAACTAATAAATATTTATAACCTTTATTCACTCTTGAATATGGAATCATCTCAACTAAATCAGCTTGCCACAAATCATCAATACCATATGTTATTACTTTACGTGTTGGAAAATTTCGTCTTAGTGGTTTATGTAACTCGCTTGCAATTTGTTCTCTAGCGTTATTACTTAAATTTTTTTTATAAACTTTGATTTCTTTGAACCACATTGGGAACACTTTGCCTGTAACATAGGTCGACCATTTTTAGTTACTGTTTTAGTAACGCTAGTTGAATTTCTTTGAGACTTACATTTAAGACAATATATTAATTCAGCCATTTATTAATTAAAAAATTGGTCTGTGACTACTCCAAGAGTCTATTAATTGTATCATGATTTAAATTTGTTGTGTTGATCACACTTTCAGCAAATATTTGGAATACATTGTTATATGTTTTAACGAAATCAAGAAAATCTTCCTTGGTTAATTCTGATTTTTTATTAATTGCGCTATAGTTAACGTTTACTATTTTATTAGTGTTATTAGCAAATACCTGAAATAAATCATTTACTGCTTTATGTAAATGCAAAAAAAGTGTTGTTATTTTTCTATTAATTGATTCATTTTGTGCTTTGTTTAAATCATTTTTAGTGTTTTCCAATTTTTTATTAAGTGTATTATACTTTAAATTTATAAATCTCTCAGTGCTATCTGAAAATTCCTTTATTTTTAAATTATTCTCATTAAATTTTGTTGTTATTAAAGCATTTATTTTACTTGTTTCTGAATGAACTTGCTGAATTTTATTCTCATATTCACCAATAATTCTTGACACAAAACCTTTTGTACAAGCATCTGTGTCTTCTTCAGGATCTTGTGTGTTGCATAATCTCTTGTTTTGAATATCATAATTACCATCACTTGTTAATTTGAAACCAATTCCTGACTCGCCTTTTACACCTCTTGAAAATATTTGATTATTAGAGTAATCATCACTCTCACCAAACTTGTTTAATACCATTTATTACACTAAAATGTTCCCGCTTCTTTTTTGTTTTTTCTTCTTCTAGTTCTTCTTCTATATTCATGATTTCATTTCCAACATTGTCATTACCAGCGGTTTGTTCAGCTTTAAGGAAATTTAAACGTTTTTCTAGTTCGCTAATAGTGTTCCAATAAACATATTCTTTTTCCTTGTTGTTATATTTTTTAAATCCTTTTCCTGTTTTCGGTGTTGAAGTTAGGTCTTCCAATGAGTGATACTGCGATACAGGTGTTGTCGGCGTAGTTGGTATATCTGAAATATCGGATAAATCTTCTGTTTGAGGAAATTCTGGTGACTTTGCTCTAGCTTCGTCATACAATTGTTGTCTTTGTTTTTTACGTAGAGATTGTTTTTTGCTTGGAGATTTATCCTTATATTTCTCCCAAATAGGTTTAATAATTTTGTTATATTTGTTGCTTCTACTTGCTCTCGGTTTAGACGGATCATCAACTCTTTGTATACAACCGCTATGTATTAAAATTTTCTTGTAATTTTCTAGATCCTCTGCTGTGTAATCTTTAGGTTCTTTTTCAGTTAATAAACTCCATATACCATGTGTAGATGGAACTTTAAATTCAACTATTTTCTCATCTTCACCAACCTTGTGGATATTAATATTATCACGATCATACGTTACTAGCACGTTTTTACTACCAATTTTACCGCTACTTCTATTAATACCAAAAGTTTCATCTATGTTTGTTTTGACTGTTTTTGTAAGATACTTATCTCCTAATGTTTCATCACCTAACGTTCTATCTCTTGATGTTCCCGGTTGAATTTCATCAATACTCAGATGTGGTCTTTTGTATAGTTTTTTCTGTTGAAAATTATCTTGTATTTGTTTCAATATTTTAGTTTGTTCTTTACCACTTTCTGTTTGATTTAGTATGGCATTTTGTAATGGTACTAGAGCGTTTGTAATAGGTTCGTATTGTTTTAGTAATTTTTCGTGTTTAATAGAATGACCTTCAGTTCGTTTAATGTAAGCTGCTTTAGCTTTGTTGAATGATTCTCTATACTCCTTTACTTTTTTCTCATCCATTTATTACATTAAAATTACCGTTCATGTTCCATGTTGATGTTTTATGTTTCTCATGTTTCATGTTTCATGTTGATGTTTTATGTTCATGTTCCATGTTGATGTTTCATGTTCATGTTCCATGTTGATGTTTCATGTTCTATGTTTCATGTTTCATGTTTCATGTTCTATGTTTCATGTTTCATGTTTCATATTTCATGTTTCATGTTTCATGTTTCATGTTTCATGTTTCATGTTCTATGTTTCATGTTTCATGTTTATACTAAAAGCACCTCATTGAAGTTTCGACTGTATTTACCGTTGCTTACATCTTTTTCTAAATTTATTACAAGAAAATCATACTTCATTTTCCAACAAAAAGTACATAACTGTCTAAACGTTTCAAAAGACATATCTGTTCCAACATGATCATCATAGATATGTTTCAAATTAGTATTGTCGTTATGTTTAAAAACAATAAGCAAATTTAAATTATCACGTATCATTTGTTTAGGTATACGACTATATGTTTGACAAAGGTAAAAGCAACTTATTCTTTTATGTCTACCTCTATGGAAATATTCCTCTATTACTTTCTGTTTGTCGCTAGCAACGTCGTCAAATATAATTACTGATAATGGTGGGATTTCTTCAACTCGTAATACATCATCTGAATTATTATATGTGAAGAAACCAATTTTATACTGTTTCTTAATATGTTTATTTATTTCACTTACATAATTTTCAAGATACTTGTATAGTGGTTGATTTAAAGATTTTGAGTAAATGTAGATATTACTATAGATTAAAAAAAATTTGATGAACCTACTATTCCAGCTCTAATTATATTAGGATAATATTTATAATACTGTATATTTTCTTGTTCTATAACACATTTTTGCAACCCGTTACCAAGTTTTTTTATTTTAAAATTGTTGGAGACCATTTATTTATAAAAATTATTCTTTCCTTACCATGTTATCACCAGGACTATATGCTACAAATGAGTCATTCGCAATAATACAGTGAATCATCGTGTTTGTTGGTGCTTGTTTTTTAAATGTGAATTTAATTGTAAGATTTGTAGGTCCTTCTTTAATAATTCCACTCTTATACGTTAAATCAAACACAAACAAGGGATACTTTTTAATAAAATCTTGTTTCTTAATAATGTTATTCAGTAGATCTGCATCTTTATTGGGATAGTACGTTTTCTTAATATCGGTATACATTGAATACAATCTGCTATATATGTTTAATTTTATATCCAAATCCATATCTTCTGCAGGATAATATTCAACTTCACTAAACAATAATCTTATATTTTCTACATCACAAAAATCAAATTCTAAATTATTTTTCGTAAAGTCAAATTGTCTATTGGTTTGTAAAGCAACAATAACATATTGAGGTCTTTTAGATAAAGTGGTAATGGACCAAGAATAATTTTTGGATTGTGCCAAGAATGTTGGGTGATTTGTATAGGACCAGTCCAAGTATGTTATTGTTAAATATTTATTTGATTCAATTAATTTATTGATTTTGATTTTCATATCTATGATTGGTGTAATATGAGGCATTTCCCAAATTATATCGGTTAAATGAATTTTCAAATCTTTATCTTTTACTTTATTTCTCGATGCCTCTGTGGTAACAATTAAACAATTTGCGTCACTGGTATTTCTTAAAAACTCTATTGATTGTGATACTCTTAACACAGGTTTATCATACTTTTCAAATAGTGAAAATATTTGTTTAACTGGTACACTTATTGAAAAATAGCCATCATCAGTAATTAAATTGGAACCATCCCAACCTTCAAGAATATAATTATTTAGTGCGACACATAATCCTTTCAATAAAATATTATAGCCTGGACTGTTTACTTCTTGTACTACTTTATTATTAATTTTGTACACTATATCACTAAACATGTGCATATAACCATTTTTCACAAATTTTATATTTTTGTAATCATCTTTTAAGTCAACATCTGTACAAGTAATTTGACCATTCAAAATAATATTACTGTTAGCTGTATCAAACTGAGCATCTTGACTATTAATATTAATAGTTGTACGTCTATTTGTATCATTTATATAATCTTTCAGTTGTGGGTAATATTTATGATAGTCATATTTTTCTATTATTTGTTTCTCACTTTTCGGAGCACCAGTGAACACTAGTGATGTACTCATTTATTTAGTAAAAAATAGTGCTTATTTAATTTTTCGAATCTCAAATTGTACTTCTACATATTCGCATCTAAAATCAATGTATTCACCATGCTGATCTTTTAATTCTAATTTAATGTAATCTATAAAATTTCTACCTTTTAACAGGTAACGATCCAAATTTTTAGGTATAAATACAATATCATAACCTGGATTAACTGTAATATAAAAATCACTAATAATGTCAGTTTGTTTTGAGTTTACGTATTGACCTATAGCTAGGGGACAGTGAATGTTAATAGATTTAATTTTGAAAATATCAATTTCGTTATCTGAAATATATTTCTTGTTTGCTTCAGTTGTTTGTTTGTTAAATCCTAATAAATTTAATATAGAAGTATCATCTATAAAAATTGAATACGGTGATTCTATTTCACATTTAAAGGTATTAGTATTGGGTGTTAAAACGAAACCATCGCCAATTTTTTCTTCAAAAATATCTTTTATATGATAAACAGAATACGTACCATCTTCAATAATAAATGTTACAAATTTACTGTTTTTAATAATTGTAAGTGTGTTATTTTTTAACTTTTTCGAAACATTGGGTATTTTAAAATTTGATTTAAATTTTCTAATACATATTTCATATTCACCATCACTGATATCTAGCGGTGGATAAAATTTTGCTTCTAACACAGATGAATCTAAGTTTGCAGAATTATTCAGTTTAAATATTCCGCTCTCCATTTATTTATCTAAAAATATTAAGCATAATTTACCACATATTGTTTGATCATATTTCTAGTAACTGTCATAATTATAATATATATTTGCTTTACCTGAACTATTAAAGTATTTTATTAATTTCTTTTCTGGGTTAACGTTGCCGAACGAATCAAAATAATATATATTATTATTTATCTTCTTATAAGCAATCCAATGAGTACCAGGTCCTGAGTTTGAGTCTAGATTTACAATACCAGTTTCGTTTTTATTTATTTTCTTAGGTAATGTGTCATCCATAAATACACCTCTAAAATTTGGAATTTTTAACTGTTCAGCGTAATTTATTAGTTCAATATCGGATAATGCTTTATTTGAAATTTTTATTTTTTTTAGACTTGTTCCATTCAACATCACCTATTGAAAAAATTCCTTTACCAGTTTTCTTAACACCTGAACCTTTTTTTCCTTCAATTGCTTTATTGTGACGTTTAGCCTCTTCAAGCATTTTATTTTGATATTGTTTTTTATGTACTGCTTGAGTTATACCTGCTGCTCCACCAGCAGCGGCTCCTAATGCTGCTATAATTGGTAATAAAGGTATAATGCCACCTCTTTTAATTTGACTTTGTGATAATTTTAAAGTTACTCCTTTACCGTCTTTTTTTGCTTTTTCAATTTTATTAATTTGAGCTTGCGTGAGTGATAGTTTAACAGAACCTTTCAAATCTTCATTCTTTAAACGAACTGAAACAGTGTCTGTTGCGTTGGCAATTTTCTTTTGTTGATTTTCAGACAAACTCACACCATATTGTATATATGACATTTTAACTGATTTATTACTAGAAAAATTATTATTTAAACCCATACCCATTTTACGTTTAGCTTTCATAATATTTGTAACTGACCATGCCGCGGTTTTTTCGCCCAGGGAAGAATCTTTACTGTTAATTCTGTCCCAAGCCTTGTATTCTAATATTTGATCTGCTTTATTTCTATTGGGTACATCTTTATACTGAGAATATGCAATATCGTGTTCCCTGCATGCTTCATCTAAAGGATTTACACCTCTATCTCCTCGAGCTAATCGTTTCTTTAATTTAGTTCCCGGCCCACAATAATTGTAACCCGGTACATGCGCTTCAAATGGCAAATTATTTATTAAATTATTCACAATACCTGATCCTTTCTTTCTCATTTATAAATGGAAGAATATTTAGAAAAGAGAAAATACGTTTACCATAAAAGTTATAAACTTTATAGTAATATGAATATTGCACTTCATATTGGTGAGGTAATTTTTGCGGGAGGTAGTTTATCTGCTTTTGCGTTTGTGCCTTTAGCTGCTTTATCTATTGGTAGTCCGGTTTTAATGGGTCTTAATGAAATATTAAACATTAAAGAAAAAATGATTGAGTTTAAAAAGTGTTATAAATTTTATAGAGATATGTTGTTATTGTTAAAATCTGGTAAAATTAGTGAAGATGAAATATACTACAAGGAACTTGACTTTTTAGAAAGCATTACTTATTTTCCTGTTGAAAAATATTTAAAAAAGAAAAAATTAAATGGTTATGCAACTTAAGTAATCCGACCACTACATCTTGCGGAATCCGACTTGTTAAGACTTTATATTTAACAAACAATAATTACTAATAGAATTTTTATAAATTCTGTTAAACAAATAAATTGTTCTAGAAGATTCTTCTCATCAGCATAAATATGTTATTACATGTTTACCAATAAATTTCTACAGAAACGGTGTCTAAAACACGTGTTTTAATATACAATGCCAAGAAAAACTGACACCGTATTTCTGATAAGTCAGTCAGCTCTGCGAAATCGGTGCCGCGGCACGTATTTTAAAACCGGTGCCTGGAAAATATAGTACCGTATACGGTGCTGTTACAATACGCATGTGCAAATGGAATATTCCAGAATTTTTCCTTATGCATATATATAGGTGCTAGCAAAAATGTACTTTCACAGTGATTATGGAGCCAATGGAAGTAGACAGTGTAATAAATAACGCAAGTGTTAATACGCGTATTCAAAATAATAATAATTTAAATAATACAAGTAAAAATAAAAACTTAAATAATACAATTAAAAATAATAAAGTTAAAAATAAAATTTCAAATTTCTTCAGTGATGTTGCCAAATCTAACAGTAATATGGTCGATAAAATAATAAAACAATCAAAAATAAAAAAAATGAAAAAAAATAAAAAGGAAAGTGCAAGAAAACTTAAATTAAGAATACGTGAATTAGCTTCTAAGCTACATATAGTGGAAGAAGAGTATGAAAATTTGGACAAGGAAGATAAGCAAATAACTGAAGAAATTCGTGAACACAACATCCTGTATGGCGGTGATGATTCCAACGATTGAGAATTATAATGTAAGTATAATTATATAGTTAATAAAGTAGTAACTAATTTTATTTTTACTTACAGACCAGCACCAAAGAAGATGTCTTCAACGCACTTATCAAATATGGAATTCAATATCTTTTAACATTTTTGTAATTTTTAAATAAATTGTATATCATGTATTTGTTTATTGTTTCCTTCTATTTTACCTTTATAAACTAAACTGGGTGGATTTTTGTTCATGTCTTTAATTTGGGGAATAAATATATTATATCTCGCTGGTAAAGATACTTTGCAGTTTTCCAAATTTGCTATAACTTGTTGGCCGTAATTACCTGTGCTAGTTTCAAACGATATAACTTTATAAAGAGTGTCTAATTCTAATTCAGATAATTTTTTAAATTGAGATGATGCACTGTTCAACATACCTGCATAGTTAGTTTTGTTCTCCATTTAGTACAATAAAATTATGTTAATATATTTATTTAATAAATTCTTCATTCCCATTTCACCGCTCCAATTCGATCAATCCATCGTTGCCCACAGAATTCTTGATTCTTGACACTATAGTTTTTTAATCATTATTATTTTGTAATATAATAATTTATACTCACTCATAGATAATCTAGTTACTTATTACAAAAGATGAATCCATTCGTACTGTTTGAAAAGTTTTTAACTACTTAAAGTGCTGACGAAAGTGTTATTTGATTAAAATAAAACAGTGGCGTAGATAAACCAGTAGCGTAACTAAATATTTTTATAAAAATAGTATTATGTGATTTACACTTACATTTTCTGCAAGCCATACCATCTACTTGATCGTCTGGGACAACAAAACATTTCAAATCACAACAATACATTTATTAAATAAAAAATTTGTAAGTTTTTGTGTATTTTAAGCAAAGAAAGTGCTAAAAACAAGCTAAATTTGCATCTCCCGAATCTCACAAAATTAAATGTTTTACCCCCAATTGCGGATGGGAGATGGAAATAATCGATCTTTTTTGCTCAAATTTTGCACTTTTTTTGCTATTTTTATGCTAAAAACAAGCTAAATTGACAATTTTTTTTTACTTTTTTTGCGTCTCCCAATTTCGGGCAGCAGGGTGTCGTCGGAGTTACTGGGAGATCTCTACTCGTATTCATCAAAAATAGGTAAAATCTGAGATTTTTTTTGTAAAAAATCATATAAATATTTGCTTCCGCGCCCGAATTTTATAATTTTTCATCATATTTTATCCATAGTATAGGTCCAAAAGCTTGTTTATGAATGTTTTAACATAAATATCCATTTCAAAAATAGGTGATATCTGACTTTATTTTTTGTAAAAAATCATATAAATATTTGCTTCCGCGCCCGATTTTTATGATTTTTCATCATAATTTAGGTAAAAGAAAACATTGCAACAAGAAAATAGCTATTTCAAGTGTGGTAGGTATTCTAGAATCCAGCCAATGAAGCTTACAATATACAACGTATTCATCAAAAATAGGTAAAATCTGACTTTATTTTTGTAAAAAATTATATAAATATTTGCTTCTGCGCCAGAATTTTATAATTTTTTATCATATTTTATCCATAGTATAGGTCCAAAAGCATGTTTATGAATGTTTTAACAAAAATATCCATTTCAAAAATATGTAAAATCTGACTTTATTTTTGTAAAAAATCATATAAATATTTGCTTCCGCGCCCGATTTTTATGATTTTTCATCATATTTTAGCTAAAAGAAAACATTGCAATGAGAAAATTGCTATTTCAAGTGTGTTAGGTATTCTAGATTCCAGCCCATGTAGCTTACAATATACAACGTATTCATCAAAAATAGGTAAAATCTGACTTTATTTTTGTAAAAAATTATATAAATTTTTGCTTCCGCGCCCGAATTTTATAATTTTTTATCATATTTTATCCATAGTATTGGTCCAAAAGCATGTTTATGAATGTTTAAAAAAAATATCCATTTCAAATATAGGAAAAATATGACTTTATTTTTGAAAAGAATCATATAAATATTTCCTTCTGCGCCCGAATTTTATGATTTTTCATCATATTTTAGCTAAAAGAAAACATTGCTACAAGAAAATTGCTATTTCAAGTGTGTTAGGTATTCTAGAATCCAGCCCATATAGCTTACAATATACAACGTATTCATCAAAAATAGGTAATTTCTGACTTTATTTTTGTAAAAAATCATATAAATATTTGCTTCCGCGCCCGAATTTTATAATTATTTATCATATTTTATCCACAGTATAGGTCCAAAAGCATGTTTATGAATGTATTAACAAAAATATCCATTTCAAGAAAAGGTAAAATCTGCCTTTATTTTTGTAAAAAATCATATAAATATTTGCTTCCGCGCCCGAATTTTATGATTTTTCATCATAATTTAGGTAAAAGAAAACATTGCAACAAGAAAATTGCTATTTCAAGTGTAGTAGGTATTCTAGAATCCAGCCAATGAAGCTTACAATATACAACGTATTCATCAAAAATAGGTAAAATCTGACATTTATTTTCTAAAAAATTATATAAATATTTGCTTCCGCACCCGAATTTTATAATTTTTCATCATATTTTATCCACAGTATAGGTCCAAAAGCATGTTTGTGAACGTTTTAACAAAAATATCCATTTCAAAAATAGGTAAAATCTGACTATATTTTTGTAAAAAATCGTATAAATATTTGCTTCCGCGCCCAAATTTTATGATTTTTCATCATAATTTAGGTAAAAGAAAACATTGCAACAAGAAAATTGCTATTTCAAGTGTAGTAGGTATTCTAGAATTCAGCCAATGAAGCTTACAATATACAACGTATTCATCAAAAATAGGTAAAATCTGAGATTTTTTTTGTAAAAAATCATATAAATATTTGCTTCCGCGCCCGAATTTTATAATTTTTCATCATATTTTATCCATAGTATAGGTCCAAAAGCTTGTTTATGAATGTTTTAACATAAATATCCATTTCAAAAATAGGTGATATCTGACTTTATTTTTTGTAAAAAATCATATAAATATTTGCTTCCGCGCCCGATTTTTATGATTTTTCATCATAATTTAGGTAAAAGAAAACATTGCAACAAGAAAATAGCTATTTCAAGTGTGGTAGGTATTCTAGAATCCAGCCAATGAAGCTTACAATATACAACGTATTCATCAAAAATAGGTAAAATCTGACATTTATTTTCTAAAAAATTATATAAATATTTGCTTCCGCACCCGAATTTTATAATTTTTCATCATATTTTATCCACAGTATAGGTCCAAAAGCATGTTTGTGAACGTTTTAACAAAAATATCCATTTCAAAAATAGGTAAAATCTGACTATATTTTTGTAAAAAATCGTATAAATATTTGCTTCCGCGCCCAAATTTTATGATTTTTCATCATAATTTAGGTAAAAGAAAACATTGCAACAAGAAAATTGCTATTTCAAGTGTAGTAGGTATTCTAGAATTCAGCCAATGAAGCTTACAATATACAACGTATTCATCAAAAATAGGTAAAATCTGAGATTTTTTTTGTAAAAAATCATATAAATATTTGCTTCCGCGCCCGAATTTTATAATTTTTCATCATATTTTATCCATAGTATAGGTCCAAAAGCTTGTTTATGAATGTTTTAACATAAATATCCATTTCAAAAATAGGTGATATCTGACTTTATTTTTTGTAAAAAATCATATAAATATTTGCTTCCGCGCCCGATTTTTATGATTTTTCATCATAATTTAGGTAAAAGAAAACATTGCAACAAGAAAATAGCTATTTCAAGTGTGGTAGGTATTCTAGAATCCAGCCAATGAAGCTTACAATATACAACGTATTCATCAAAAATAGGTAAAATCTGACTTTATTTTTGTAAAAAATTATATAAATATTTGCTTCTGCGCCAGAATTTTATAATTTTTTATCATATTTTATCCATAGTATAGGTCCAAAAGCATGTTTATGAATGTTTTAACAAAAATATCCATTTCAAAAATATGTAAAATCTGACTTTATTTTTGTAAAAAATCATATAAATATTTGCTTCCGCGCCCGATTTTTATGATTTTTCATCATATTTTAGCTAAAAGAAAACATTGCAATGAGAAAATTGCTATTTCAAGTGTGTTAGGTATTCTAGATTCCAGCCCATGTAGCTTACAATATACAACGTATTCATCAAAAATAGGTAAAATCTGACTTTATTTTTGTAAAAAATTATATAAATATTTGCTTCTGCGCCAGAATTTTATAATTTTTTATCATATTGTAGCGAACCCAGGGTCGCGGCGCGGGCGGCGGCGCGGGCGGCGACCGCTAGCGTGCAGGTCAGAACACGTCCGTTCGCTTCCCCATTGTTCTGATTTCAAGGAATCAAAGAATCTTCTAGAATGATGTATTTTAATATAAATACCCCGACCAAAAGATCGCGAAGACAGTCTTGTATCGATACGTGTAGTGAACAGATGGTGAAATAAATAAATAGATAGTGATATAAATAAAGAGTGATATAAATATTGTTGAAATAAATATCGTAGTTCTAATTGTTTAAATAAATTATCTTAGTGTTTAAGTCTTTATTGATATATGTTAGTCTTAAATTAGTGTTTATATTTGTTAATTCTTAGTGTTAGTTATTTTCCATTATTCTTTATAATTCATATTTATTTAATTAAACTTATTTATATAAATAATAGTGTTTTAATCAATTTTACACTTCACCAAAATAAATAAAACGTTACAATTGGTGTCAGGTGTGAGGGTTATTAAAAACTGTGAAGTGTAAAATAAAAATAAATAAAATGGCGGGTAAACAAGTAAAATTAAGTGAATTAAAAGTAACCGATCTCAAGAGGGAGCTGGAAGACCGAGAGTTAGAGACATCGGGATCCAAGGCTGTTCTGCAACTTCGTCTACGGCAAGCTTTAGTAGAAGCTGGTGAAAATCCAGATGAGTTTGTATTCGAAATTGCGGGTGGTTTCACCGATTTTGGTAAAATTATGGAGGAAAAGTTAGCAGAAAGTTCTAAAAAATCTGATGAAAACTTACAAAAACTGGTAGAAAATTCTCGAACTTTAGAACAAAAATTAGAAGAAATGAAAGAAAGTTCTAAAACATTAGAACAAAAATTGGAGGAGAATTCTAGAACTTTCGAACAGAAATTAGAACAAAAATTCGAGGAAAGTTCTAGAAAATCTGAGGAAAATTCTAGAGCATTGAAAACAGAACTGATAGAAAATGTAGAACAAAAATTAACAGAAAATTCTAGAACTTTAGATGAGAAATTAACAGAAAATTCTAGAATATGGGAAGAAAAACTAATGGAAAATTCTACAAGTTTGGAAGAAAAATTGAACGAACAATTGAAAGAAAGTTCTAGAAATTTAGAAAATAAATTGGAAGAAAAAATAGAAGACAGTTTAAAAAATCTGAAAGATGAATACGACATGAGGATTGCAGATTTACAGCAAAATTTCTCCAAAATTACGTTACCATCGGTTTCAAATTTTAATACAGCTAAGACTGATGAAACTCAGGAAAAGAAACCAGAAAGTAGTTCTAGACTGCATATAAAAACACCAGAATTTGACGGCAAGACTTCGTGGCCGAATTATGTAAAACAGTTTGAAGCTGCTGCCAAAGCGAATGGCTGGACTTCCAAAGAAAAAGCTACAGCGTTGACAGTTTCGCTGCGTGGAGAAGCCATCGATATTCTACAAACCCTAAAAGAAGATGAACAAGAAGATTACGAACAACTTGTTAAACGATTGGATATGCGATATGGCAATGCGCATCTGGAGCAAGTGTACCAGACGCAACTGAGGAATCGATATCAGAGTTCTAAAGAAAACCTTCAAGAATTCGAAGCTGATATAGCCCGTTTAGTTCGTCTTGCACATCCCACAGCTCCTGACAGTGTTTTGGAATGTCTGGCCACTCAATCATTTATCTATGGGGTCCGTGACAATGAAACTCAACAAGCACTGCGATCGGCTCGACCAAAAACTCTGGTTGACGCACTTTCATATGCCTTAGATCATGAAGCAGCCAAACAAGCTTCACGTAACCAATCGCGAGTGCGAAATATCGATGCTGAGAGGCCCGAAGACACCGAAGATCTAGAAGACAAGATCAGACGAATTACGTCTGAAATTAATGCTGCTGGAAGAAAGAAACTCCGCTGTTGGAATTGCGGTGAATTAGGTCACCCGCAAAGGCTCTGCAGAAAACAACAGAGGAAAGCAGAAGCAAGAAAGGAAGAAAAAGAGTCGGGAAACTTAAGTCGGGTTGATGCGAAGGGGCAATCGTCGACCCGTATTCCAGTAGCCCCAGAATCCATTAGTTATGTCGCATCCCTTCATCATCAAGCTAACAGTATCTATGTAGACGGCTGTATCGACAGCAGGCCGCTTAAAATGTTGCTGGATACGGGTGCGACGAAAACAATAATCAGACCCGACTTAGCAAGAAAACTATGCAGAAAACATCTACTCCCAACAAAGTGGCAAATACGCACAGCCACAGGAGAACAAGCTACCGCATCTGGAGAAATAGATTTGAGCATAATTATTGGAAAAACGTGCATTAAACATCGCGCACTGGTAGCAGACGTAGAAGATGAATTCATTCTGGGTATGGACTTAATGAAAAAGCATGGATTTAAACTTGACCTGAAGAATGAAGTGATGATGGTCAATGATGAAGAACTGGTATTAAATCCACGAGACGACAATGCCATGCGAGTATTAATAATGGAAGATGTAACCCTCCCAGAACGGAGTGAATCAATCGTGGAAGCACAGATAGAGGGTAGCTTCTGTGAGGGAAACATTGCCATGCTCCAGCCGAAAAACGATGATGTCAAAACTGGGACTGGAGTTGTAATTGGAAAAGCCTTGTTTAAGACCGACAAGATAATCCCAGTTCGAGTAATGAACATTAATTTTTATCCCGTTACACTGAAGAAAGGGACCATAGTAGGAGAATGCTCAACGGTATCATCGATTATTCGAACTGTGAAGGCCAAAGATAGCACAACCTGTGAAGTTCCGGATATTCTATTGAAGGAGCTGTCAACATCGTTCCAGGACTTGACCGCCGACCAGAAAACCAAGGCTAAGGGTTTAATTGGAAACTTTCAAGATGTGTTCCAATTGGACAAGAAGGACAAAGGAAGAACCAATGTAGTCCATCATAAAATAGACACCGGAGACGCAAGACCCATCCGCCAAACAGCAAGAAGATTACCACTGGCGAAGCGGGAAGAAGCAGAAGAAATTATTGAGGACATGAGGACGGAAGGTGTGATTGAACCTTCAAGCAGTCCATGGGCTTCACCAGTGGTGCTAGTGAAGAAGAAGGATGGCTCTACAAGATTTTGCGTCGATTATCGTCAACTTAACAACGTGACGAAGAAGGATAGCTACCCGCTACCCAGAATAGACGATACTCTGGACACATTGTCAGGATCAAAGATTTTTTCTACTCTTGATCTAAAGAGCGGATACTGGCAAGTGGATTTAGACCCAAGAGACAAAGAAAAGACGGCATTTACCATCGGTACCGGTCTTTGGCATTTTACATATGCTTTATTACCTTTACGTTTAATTACTTTCTCAACCAAATATACGTCATCTCTAGCAAAATTTAATTCTTGTTCATAGAAGCAACCTTTTAATTCTTGCTCTTTATAATCTTTCAAATGATAAGTTATTGGATTCGAATATATTATTTTACACACAGTGAATATCTCATTTGACCAATTAGGCGTATAACCTTTCTCAAAAACTGTTTTATATTTAGATACTCTAACTTTATCGCCAATTTGATACTTGGGTTTATAATTAGGAATTTCTTCTTGAAACAGAGGTTTTAATTTTTCTTCATTCTTTTTCTTTGATGCTTCAATGGGTGTCATTTTTATCGTACTATGTTTTGTATGATTGTAAGTATTTACTAGCACAGGTAACATGTCAAGCCACTTGTAATTACCATTAATTGTAAATTGTTTCCACATTTTTTCTTTCAAAGTTCTATTAACACGTTCTACTACACTTGCTTTTCTTTCTGAATATGTTGAATAATGGTTAATATTATTTTCTTTCATTAACGCTTGAAATTCTTTATTGTAAAACTCTAAGCCTTGATCAGTTTGAAGATTTTTCGGTACTCGTTTCACTAGTCGCAGACTTAAGTCTGCTTCATCTGACGCTAAAATTGATTTAAATGCGTTTGTTATACTGTTACCAGTTTTATTCTCAACAGGTTTTGCCCACAAATATTTAGAAAACACATCAATTACAACTAATAAATATTTATAACCTTTATTCACTCTTGAATATGGAATCATCTCAACTAAATCAGCTTGCCACAAATCATCAATACCATATGTTATTACTTTACGTGTTGGAAAATTTCGTCTTAGTGGTTTATGTAACTCGCTTGCAATTTGTTCTCTAGCGTTATTACTTAAATTTTTTTTATAAACTTTGATTTCTTTGAACCACATTGGGAACACTTTGCCTGTAACATAGGTCGACCATTTTTAGTTACTGTTTTAGTAACGCTAGTTGAATTTCTTTGAGACTTACATTTAAGACAATATATTAATTCAGCCATTTATTAATTAAAAAATTGGTCTGTGACTACTCCAAGAGTCTATTAATTGTATCATGATTTAAATTTGTTGTGTTGATCACACTTTCAGCAAATATTTGGAATACATTGTTATATGTTTTAACGAAATCAAGAAAATCTTCCTTGGTTAATTCTGATTTTTTATTAATTGCGCTATAGTTAACGTTTACTATTTTATTAGTGTTATTAGCAAATACCTGAAATAAATCATTTACTGCTTTATGTAAATGCAAAAAAAGTGTTGTTATTTTTCTATTAATTGATTCATTTTGTGCTTTGTTTAAATCATTTTTAGTGTTTTCCAATTTTTTATTAAGTGTATTATACTTTAAATTTATAAATCTCTCAGTGCTATCTGAAAATTCCTTTATTTTTAAATTATTCTCATTAAATTTTGTTGTTATTAAAGCATTTATTTTACTTGTTTCTGAATGAACTTGCTGAATTTTATTCTCATATTCACCAATAATTCTTGACACAAAACCTTTTGTACAAGCATCTGTGTCTTCTTCAGGATCTTGTGTGTTGCATAATCTCTTGTTTTGAATATCATAATTACCATCACTTGTTAATTTGAAACCAATTCCTGACTCGCCTTTTACACCTCTTGAAAATATTTGATTATTAGAGTAATCATCACTCTCACCAAACTTGTTTAATACCATTTATTACACTAAAATGTTCCCGCTTCTTTTTTGTTTTTTCTTCTTCTAGTTCTTCTTCTATATTCATGATTTCATTTCCAACATTGTCATTACCAGCGGTTTGTTCAGCTTTAAGGAAATTTAAACGTTTTTCTAGTTCGCTAATAGTGTTCCAATAAACATATTCTTTTTCCTTGTTGTTATATTTTTTAAATCCTTTTCCTGTTTTCGGTGTTGAAGTTAGGTCTTCCAATGAGTGATACTGCGATACAGGTGTTGTCGGCGTAGTTGGTATATCTGAAATATCGGATAAATCTTCTGTTTGAGGAAATTCTGGTGACTTTGCTCTAGCTTCGTCATACAATTGTTGTCTTTGTTTTTTACGTAGAGATTGTTTTTTGCTTGGAGATTGATCCTTATATTTCTCCCAAATAGGTTTAATAATTTTGTTATATTTGTTGCTTCTACTTGCTCTCGGTTTAGACGGATCATCAACTCTTTGTATACAACCGCTATGTATTAAAATTTTCTTGTAATTTTCTAGATCCTCTGCTGTGTAATCTTTAGGTTCTTTTTCAGTTAATAAACTCCATATACCATGTGTAGATGGAACTTTAAATTCAACTATTTTCTCATCTTCACCAACCTTGTGGATATTAATATTATCACGATCATACGTTACTAGCACGTTTTTACTACCAATTTTACCGCTACTTCTATTAATACCAAAAGTTTCATCTATGTTTGTTTTGACTGTTTTTGTAAGATACTTATCTCCTAATGTTTCATCACCTAACGTTCTATCTCTTGATGTTCCCGGTTGAATTTCATCAATACTCAGATGTGGTCTTTTGTATAGTTTTTTCTGTTGAAAATTATCTTGTATTTGTTTCAATATTTTAGTTTGTTCTTTACCACTTTCTGTTTGATTTAGTATGGCATTTTGTAATGGTACTAGAGCGTTTGTAATAGGTTCGTATTGTTTTAGTAATTTTTCGTGTTTAATAGAATGACCTTCAGTTCGTTTAATGTAAGCTGCTTTAGCTTTGTTGAATGATTCTCTATACTCCTTTACTTTTTTCTCATCCATTTATTACATTAAAATTACCGTTCATGTTCCATGTTGATGTTTTATGTTTCTCATGTTTCATGTTTCATGTTGATGTTTTATGTTCATGTTCCATGTTGATGTTTCATGTTCATGTTCCATGTTGATGTTTCATGTTCTATGTTTCATGTTTCATGTTTCATGTTCTATGTTTCATGTTTCATGTTTCATATTTCATGTTTCATGTTTCATGTTTCATGTTTCATGTTTCATGTTCTATGTTTCATGTTTCATGTTTATACTAAAAGCACCTCATTGAAGTTTCGACTGTATTTACCGTTGCTTACATCTTTTTCTAAATTTATTACAAGAAAATCATACTTCATTTTCCAACAAAAAGTACATAACTGTCTAAACGTTTCAAAAGACATATCTGTTCCAACATGATCATCATAGATATGTTTCAAATTAGTATTGTCGTTATGTTTAAAAACAATAAGCAAATTTAAATTATCACGTATCATTTGTTTAGGTATACGACTATATGTTTGACAAAGGTAAAAGCAACTTATTCTTTTATGTCTACCTCTATGGAAATATTCCTCTATTACTTTCTGTTTGTCGCTAGCAACGTCGTCAAATATAATTACTGATAATGGTGGGATTTCTTCAACTCGTAATACATCATCTGAATTATTATATGTGAAGAAACCAATTTTATACTGTTTCTTAATATGTTTATTTATTTCACTTACATAATTTTCAAGATACTTGTATAGTGGTTGATTTAAAGATTTTGAGTAAATGTAGATATTACTATAGATTAAACTGTTTTTATTATCAGTCAATATTCGAATTAAAATATTTGTTTTACCACAATTTGATGAACCTACTATTCCAGCTCTAATTATATTAGGATAATATTTATAATACTGTATATTTTCTTGTTCTATAACACATTTTTGCAACCCGTTACCAAGTTTTTTTATTTTAAAATTGTTGCAGACCATTTATTTATAAAAATTATTCTTTCCTTACCATGTTATCACCAGGACTATATGCTACAAATGAGTCATTCGCAATAATACAGTGAATCATCGTGTTTGTTGGTGCTTGTTTTTTAAATGTGAATTTAATTGTAAGATTTGTAGGTCCTTCTTTAATAATTCCACTCTTATACGTTAAATCAAACACAAACAAGGGATACTTTTTAATAAAATCTTGTTTCTTAATAATGTTATTCAGTAGATCTGCATCTTTATTGGGATAGTACGTTTTCTTAATATCGGTATACATTGAATACAATCTGCTATATATGTTTAATTTTATATCCAAATCCATATCTTCTGCAGGATAATATTCAACTTCACTAAACAATAATCTTATATTTTCTACATCACAAAAATCAAATTCTAAATTATTTTTCGTAAAGTCAAATTGTCTATTGGTTTGTAAAGCAACAATAACATATTGAGGTCTTTTAGATAAAGTGGTAATGGACCAAGAATAATTTTTGGATTGTGCCAAGAATGTTGGGTGATTTGTATAGGACCAGTCCAAGTATGTTATTGTTAAATATTTATTTGATTCAATTAATTTATTGATTTTGATTTTCATATCTATGATTGGTGTAATATGAGGCATTTCCCAAATTATATCGGTTAAATGAATTTTCAAATCTTTATCTTTTACTTTATTTCTCGATGCCTCTGTGGTAACAATTAAACAATTTGCGTCACTGGTATTTCTTAAAAACTCTATTGATTGTGATACTCTCAACACAGGTTTATCATACTTTTCAAATAGTGAAAATATTTGTTTAACTGGTACACTTATTGAAAAATAGCCATCATCAGTAATTAAATTGGAACCATCCCAACCTTCAAGAATATAATTATTTAGTGCAACACATAATCCTTTCAATAAAATATTATAGCCTGGACTGTTTACTTCTTGTACTACTTTATTATTAATTTTGTACACTATATCACTAAACATGTGCATATAACCATTTTTCACAAATTTTATATTTTTGTAATCATCTTTTAAGTCAACATCTGTACAAGTAATTTGACCATTCAAAATAATATTACTGTTAGCTGTATCAAACTGAGCATCTTGACTATTAATATTAATAGTTGTACGTCTATTTGTATTATTTATATAATCTTTCAGTTGTGGGTAATATTTATGATAGTCATATTTTTCTATTATTTGTTTCTCACTTTTCGGAGCACCAGTGAACACTAGTGATGTACTCATTTATTTAGTAAAAAATAGTGCTTATTTAATTTTTCGAATCTCAAATTGTACTTCTACATATTCGCATCTAAAATCAATGTATTCACCATGCTGATCTTTTAATTCTAATTTAATGTAATCTATAAAATTTCTACCTTTTAACAGGTAACGATCCAAATTTTTAGGTATAAATACAATATCATAACCTGGATTAACTGTAATATAAAAATCACTAATAATGTCAGTTTGTTTTGAGTTTACGTATTGACCTATAGCTAGGGGACAGTGAATGTTAATAGATTTAATTTTGAAAATATCAATTTCGTTATCTGAAATATATTTCTTGTTTGCTTCAGTTGTTTGTTTGTTAAATCCTAATAAATTTAATATAGAAGTATCATCTATAAAAATTGAATACGGTGATTCTATTTCACATTTAAAGGTATTAGTATTGGGTGTTAAAACGAAACCATCGCCAATTTTTTCTTCAAAAATATCTTTTATATGATAAACAGAATACGTACCATCTTCAATAATAAATGTTACAAATTTACTGTTTTTAATAATTGTAAGTGTGTTATTTTTTAACTTTTTCGAAACATTGGGTATTTTAAAATTTGATTTAAATTTTCTAATACATATTTCATATTCACCATCACTGATATCTAGCGGTGGATAAAATTTTGCTTCTAACACAGATGAATCTAAGTTTGCAGAATTATTCAGTTTAAATATTCCGCTCTCCATTTATTTATCTAAAAATCTTAAGCATAATTTACCACATATTGTTTGATCATATTTCTGGTAACTGTCATAATTATAATATATATTTGCTTTACCTGAACTATTAAAGTATTTTATTAATTTCTTTTCTGGGTTAACGTTGCCGAACGAATCAAAATAATATATATTATTATTTATCTTCTTATAAGCAATCCAATGAGTACCAGGTCCTGAGTTTGAGTCTAGATTTACAATACCAGTTTCGTTTTTATTTATTTTCTTAGGTAATGTGTCATCCATAAATACACCTCTAAAATTTGGAATTTTTAACTGTTCAGCGTAATTTATTAGTTCAATATCGGATAATGCTTTATTTGAAATTTTTATTTTTTTTAGACTTGTTCCATTCAACATCACCTATTGAAAAAATTCCTTTACCAGTTTTCTTAACACCTGAACCTTTTTTTCCTTCAATTGCTTTATTGTGACGTTTAGCCTCTTCAAGCATTTTATTTTGATATTGTTTTTTATGTACTGCTTGAGTTATACCTGCTGCTCCACCAGCAGCGGCTCCTAATGCTGCTATAATTGGTAATAAAGGTATAATGCCACCTCTTTTAATTTGACTTTGTGATAATTTTAAAGTTACTCCTTTACCGTCTTTTTTTGCTTTTTCAATTTTATTAATTTGAGCTTGCGTGAGTGATAGTTTAACAGAACCTTTCAAATCTTCATTCTTTAAACGAACTGAAACAGTGTCTGTTGCGTTGGCAATTTTCTTTTGTTGATTTTCAGACAAACTCACACCATATTGTATATATGACATTTTAACTGATTTATTACTAGAAAAATTATTATTTAAACCCATACCCATTTTACGTTTAGCTTTCATAATATTTGTAACTGACCATGCCGCGGTTTTTTCGCCCAGGGAAGAATCTTTACTGTTAATTCTGTCCCAAGCCTTGTATTCTAATATTTGATCTGCTTTATTTCTATTGGGTACATCTTTATACTGAGAATATGCAATATCGTGTTCCCTGCATGCTTCATCTAAAGGATTTACACCTCTATCTCCTCGAGCTAATCGTTTCTTTAATTTAGTTCCCGGCCCACAGTAATTGTAACCCGGTACATGCGCTTCAAATGGCAAATTATTTATTAAATTATTCACAATACCTGATCCTTTCTTTCTCATTTATAAATGGAAGAATATTTAGAAAAGAGAAAATACGTTTACCATAAAAGTTATAAACTTTATAGTAATATGAATATTGCACTTCATATTGGTGAGGTAATTTTTGCGGGAGGTAGTTTATCTGCTTTTGCGTTTGTGCCTTTAGCTGCTTTATCTATTGGTAGTCCGGTTTTAATGGGTCTTAATGAAATATTAAACATTAAAGAAAAAATGATTGAGTTTAAAAAGTGTTATAAATTTTATAGAGATATGTTGTTATTGTTAAAATCTGGTAAAATTAGTGAAGATGAAATATACTACAAGGAACTTGACTTTTTAGAAAGCATTACTTATTTTCCTGTTGAAAAATATTTAAAAAAGAAAAAATTAAATGGTTATGCAACTTAAGTAATCCGACCACTACATCTTGCGGAATCCGACTTGTTAAGACTTTATATTTAACAAACAATAATTACTAATAGAATTTTTATAAATTCTGTTAAACAAATAAATTGTTCTAGAAGATTCTTCTCATCAGCATAAATATGTTATTACATGTTTACCAATAAATTTCTACAGAAACGGTGTCTAAAACACGTGTTTTAATATACAATGCCAAGAAAAACTGACACCGTATTTCTGATAAGTCAGTCAGCTCTGCGAAATCGGTGCCGCGGCACGTATTTTAAAACCGGTGCCTGGAAAATATAGTACCGTATACGGTGCTGTTACAATACGCATGTGCAAATGGAATATTCCAGAATTTTTCCTTATGCATATATATAGGTGCTAGCAAAAATGTACTTTCACAGTGATTATGGAGCCAATGGAAGTAGACAGTGTAATAAATAACGCAAGTGTTAATACGCGTATTCAAAATAATAATAATTTAAATAATACAAGTAAAAATAAAAACTTAAATAATACAATTAAAAATAATAAAGTTAAAAATAAAATTTCAAATTTCTTCAGTGATGTTGCCAAATCTAACAGTAATATGGTCGATAAAATAATAAAACAATCAAAAATAAAAAAAATGAAAAAAAATAAAAAGGAAAGTGCAAGAAAACTTAAATTAAGAATACGTGAATTAGCTTCTAAGCTACATATAGTGGAAGAAGAGTATGAAAATTTGGACAAGGAAGATAAGCAAATAACTGAAGAAATTCGTGAACACAACATCCTGTATGGCGGTGATGATTCCAACGATTGAGAATTATAATGTAAGTATAATTATATAGTTAATAAAGTAGTAACTAATTTTATTTTTACTTACAGACCAGCACCAAAGAAGATGTCTTCAACGCACTTATCAAATATGGAATTCAATATCTTTTAACATTTTTGTAATTTTTAAATAAATTGTATATCATGTATTTGTTTATTGTTTCTTTCTATTTTACCTTTATAAACTAAACTGGGTGGATTTTTATTCATGTCTTTAATTTGGGGAATAAATTTATTATATCTCGCTGGTAAAGATACTTTGCAGTTTTCCAAATTTGCTATAACTTGTTGGCCGTAATTACCTGTGCTAGTTTCAAACGATATAACTTTATAAAGAGTGTCTAATTCTAATTCAGATAATTTTTTAAATTGAGATGATGCACTGTTCAACATACCTGCATAGTTAGTTTTGTTCTCCATTTAGTACAATAAAATTATGTTAATATATTTATTTAATAAATTCTTCATTCCCATTTCACCGCTCCAATTCGATCAATCCATCGTTGCCCACAGAATTCTTGATTCTTGACACTATAGTTTTTTAATCATTATTATTTTGTAATATAATAATTTATACTCACTCATAGATAATCTAGTTACTTATTACAAAAGATGAATCCATTCGTACTGTTTGAAAAGTTTTTAACTACTTAAAGTGCTGACGAAAGTGTTATTTGATTAAAATAAAACAGTGGCGTAGATAAACCAGTAGCGTAACTAAATATTTTTATAAAAATAGTATTATGTGATTTACACTTACATTTTCTGCAAGCCATACCATCTACTTGATCGTCTGGGACAACAAAACATTTCAAATCACAACAATACATTTATTAAATAAAAAATTTGTAAGTTTTTGTGTATTTTAAGCAAAGAAAGTGCTAAAAACAAGCTAAATTTGCATCTCCCGAATCTCACAAAATTAAATGTTTTACCCCCAATTGCGGATGGGAGATGGAAATAATCGATCTTTTTTGCTCAAATTTTGCACTTTTTTTGCTATTTTTATGCTAAAAACAAGCTAAATTGACAGTTTTTTTTTACTTTTTTTGCGTCTCCCAATTTCGGGCAGCAGGGTGTCGTCGGAGTTACTGGGAGATCTCTACTCGTATTCATCAAAAATAGGTAAAATCTGAGATTTTTTTTGTAAAAAATCATATAAATATTTGCTTCCGCGCCCGAATTTTATAATTTTTCATCATATTTTATCCATAGTATAGGTCCAAAAGCTTGTTTATGAATGTTTTAACATAAATATCCATTTCAAAAATAGGTGATATCTGACTTTATTTTTTGTAAAAAATCATATAAATATTTGCTTCCGCGCCCGATTTTTATGATTTTTCATCATAATTTAGGTAAAAGAAAACATTGCAACAAGAAAATAGCTATTTCAAGTGTGGTAGGTATTCTAGAATCCAGCCAATGAAGCTTACAATATACAACGTATTCATCAAAAATAGGTAAAATCTGACTTTATTTTTGTAAAAAATTATATAAATATTTGCTTCTGCGCCAGAATTTTATAATTTTTTATCATATTTTATCCATAGTATAGGTCCAAAAGCATGTTTATGAATGTTTTAACAAAAATATCCATTTCAAAAATATGTAAAATCTGACTTTATTTTTGTAAAAAATCATATAAATATTTGCTTCCGCGCCCGATTTTTATGATTTTTCATCATATTTTAGCTAAAAGAAAACATTGCAATGAGAAAATTGCTATTTCAAGTGTGTTAGGTATTCTAGATTCCAGCCCATGTAGCTTACAATATACAACGTATTCATCAAAAATAGGTAAAATCTGACTTTATTTTTGTAAAAAATTATATAAATTTTTGCTTCCGCGCCCGAATTTTATAATTTTTTATCATATTTTATCCATAGTATTGGTCCAAAAGCATGTTTATGAATGTTTAAAAAAAATATCCATTTCAAATATAGGAAAAATATGACTTTATTTTTGAAAAGAATCATATAAATATTTCCTTCTGCGCCCGAATTTTATGATTTTTCATCATATTTTAGCTAAAAGAAAACATTGCTACAAGAAAATTGCTATTTCAAGTGTGTTAGGTATTCTAGAATCCAGCCCATATAGCTTACAATATACAACGTATTCATCAAAAATAGGTAATTTCTGACTTTATTTTTGTAAAAAATCATATAAATATTTGCTTCCGCGCCCGAATTTTATAATTATTTATCATATTTTATCCACAGTATAGGTCCAAAAGCATGTTTATGAATGTATTAACAAAAATATCCATTTCAAGAAAAGGTAAAATCTGCCTTTATTTTTGTAAAAAATCATATAAATATTTGCTTCCGCGCCCGAATTTTATGATTTTTCATCATAATTTAGGTAAAAGAAAACATTGCAACAAGAAAATTGCTATTTCAAGTGTAGTAGGTATTCTAGAATCCAGCCAATGAAGCTTACAATATACAACGTATTCATCAAAAATAGGTAAAATCTGACATTTATTTTCTAAAAAATTATATAAATATTTGCTTCCGCACCCGAATTTTATAATTTTTCATCATATTTTATCCACAGTATAGGTCCAAAAGCATGTTTGTGAACGTTTTAACAAAAATATCCATTTCAAAAATAGGTAAAATCTGACTATATTTTTGTAAAAAATCGTATAAATATTTGCTTCCGCGCCCAAATTTTATGATTTTTCATCATAATTTAGGTAAAAGAAAACATTGCAACAAGAAAATTGCTATTTCAAGTGTAGTAGGTATTCTAGAATTCAGCCAATGAAGCTTACAATATACAACGTATTCATCAAAAATAGGTAAAATCTGAGATTTTTTTTGTAAAAAATCATATAAATATTTGCTTCCGCGCCCGAATTTTATAATTTTTCATCATATTTTATCCATAGTATAGGTCCAAAAGCTTGTTTATGAATGTTTTAACATAAATATCCATTTCAAAAATAGGTGATATCTGACTTTATTTTTTGTAAAAAATCATATAAATATTTGCTTCCGCGCCCGATTTTTATGATTTTTCATCATAATTTAGGTAAAAGAAAACATTGCAACAAGAAAATAGCTATTTCAAGTGTGGTAGGTATTCTAGAATCCAGCCAATGAAGCTTACAATATACAACGTATTCATCAAAAATAGGTAAAATCTGACTTTATTTTTGTAAAAAATTATATAAATATTTGCTTCTGCGCCAGAATTTTATAATTTTTTATCATATTTTATCCATAGTATAGGTCCAAAAGCATGTTTATGAATGTTTTAACAAAAATATCCATTTCAAAAATATGTAAAATCTGACTTTATTTTTGTAAAAAATCATATAAATATTTGCTTCCGCGCCCGATTTTTATGATTTTTCATCATATTTTAGCTAAAAGAAAACATTGCAATGAGAAAATTGCTATTTCAAGTGTGTTAGGTATTCTAGATTCCAGCCCATGTAGCTTACAATATACAACGTATTCATCAAAAATAGGTAAAATCTGACTTTATTTTTGTAAAAAATTATATAAATATTTGCTTCTGCGCCAGAATTTTATAATTTTTTATCATATTGTAGCGAACCCAGGGTCGCGGCGCGGGCGGCGGCGCGGGCGGCGACCGCTAGCGTGCAGGTCAGAACACGTCCGTTCGCTTCCCCATTGTTCTGATTTCAAGGAATCAAAGAATCTTCTAGAATGATGTATTTTAATATAAATACCCCGACCAAAAGATCGCGAAGACAGTCTTGTATCGATACGTGTAGTGAACAGATGGTGAAATAAATAAATAGATAGTGATATAAATAAAGAGTGATATAAATATTGTTGAAATAAATATCGTAGTTCTAATTGTTTAAATAAATTATCTTAGTGTTTAAGTCTTTATTGATATATGTTAGTCTTAAATTAGTGTTTATATTTGTTAATTCTTAGTGTTAGTTATTTTCCATTATTCTTTATAATTCATATTTATTTAATTAAACTTATTTATATAAATAATAGTGTTTTAATCAATTTTACACTTCACCAAAATAAATAAAACGTTACAATTGGTGTCAGGTGTGAGGGTTATTAAAAACTGTGAAGTGTAAAATAAAAATAAATAAAATGGCGGGTAAACAAGTAAAATTAAGTGAATTAAAAGTAACCGATCTCAAGAGGGAGCTGGAAGACCGAGAGTTAGAGACATCGGGATCCAAGGCTGTTCTGCAACTTCGTCTACGGCAAGCTTTAGTAGAAGCTGGTGAAAATCCAGATGAGTTTGTATTCGAAATTGCGGGTGGTTTCACCGATTTTGGTAAAATTATGGAGGAAAAGTTAGCAGAAAGTTCTAAAAAATCTGATGAAAACTTACAAAAACTGGTAGAAAATTCTCGAACTTTAGAACAAAAATTAGAAGAAATGAAAGAAAGTTCTAAAACATTAGAACAAAAATTGGAGGAGAATTCTAGAACTTTCGAACAGAAATTAGAACAAAAATTCGAGGAAAGTTCTAGAAAATCTGAGGAAAATTCTAGAGCATTGAAAACAGAACTGATAGAAAATGTAGAACAAAAATTAACAGAAAATTCTAGAACTTTAGATGAGAAATTAACAGAAAATTCTAGAATATGGGAAGAAAAACTAATGGAAAATTCTACAAGTTTGGAAGAAAAATTGAACGAACAATTGAAAGAAAGTTCTAGAAATTTAGAAAATAAATTGGAAGAAAAAATAGAAGACAGTTTAAAAAATCTGAAAGATGAATACGACATGAGGATTGCAGATTTACAGCAAAATTTCTCCAAAATTACGTTACCATCGGTTTCAAATTTTAATACAGCTAAGACTGATGAAACTCAGGAAAAGAAACCAGAAAGTAGTTCTAGACTGCATATAAAAACACCAGAATTTGACGGCAAGACTTCGTGGCCGAATTATGTAAAACAGTTTGAAGCTGCTGCCAAAGCGAATGGCTGGACTTCCAAAGAAAAAGCTACAGCGTTGACAGTTTCGCTGCGTGGAGAAGCCATCGATATTCTACAAACCCTAAAAGAAGATGAACAAGAAGATTACGAACAACTTGTTAAACGATTGGATATGCGATATGGCAATGCGCATCTGGAGCAAGTGTACCAGACGCAACTGAGGAATCGATATCAGAGTTCTAAAGAAAACCTTCAAGAATTCGAAGCTGATATAGCCCGTTTAGTTCGTCTTGCACATCCCACAGCTCCTGACAGTGTTTTGGAATGTCTGGCCACTCAATCATTTATCTATGGGGTCCGTGACAATGAAACTCAACAAGCACTGCGATCGGCTCGACCAAAAACTCTGGTTGACGCACTTTCATATGCCTTAGATCATGAAGCAGCCAAACAAGCTTCACGTAACCAATCGCGAGTGCGAAATATCGATGCTGAGAGGCCCGAAGACACCGAAGATCTAGAAGACAAGATCAGACGAATTACGTCTGAAATTAATGCTGCTGGAAGAAAGAAACTCCGCTGTTGGAATTGCGGTGAATTAGGTCACCCGCAAAGGCTCTGCAGAAAACAACAGAGGAAAGCAGAAGCAAGAAAGGAAGAAAAAGAGTCGGGAAACTTAAGTCGGGTTGATGCGAAGGGGCAATCGTCGACCCGTATTCCAGTAGCCCCAGAATCCATTAGTTATGTCGCATCCCTTCATCATCAAGCTAACAGTATCTATGTAGACGGCTGTATCGACAGCAGGCCGCTTAAAATGTTGCTGGATACGGGTGCGACGAAAACAATAATCAGACCCGACTTAGCAAGAAAACTATGCAGAAAACATCTACTCCCAACAAAGTGGCAAATACGCACAGCCACAGGAGAACAAGCTACCGCATCTGGAGAAATAGATTTGAGCATAATTATTGGAAAAACGTGCATTAAACATCGCGCACTGGTAGCAGACGTAGAAGATGAATTCATTCTGGGTATGGACTTAATGAAAAAGCATGGATTTAAACTTGACCTGAAGAATGAAGTGATGATGGTCAATGATGAAGAACTGGTATTAAATCCACGAGACGACAATGCCATGCGAGTATTAATAATGGAAGATGTAACCCTCCCAGAACGGAGTGAATCAATCGTGGAAGCACAGATAGAGGGTAGCTTCTGTGAGGGAAACATTGCCATGCTCCAGCCGAAAAACGATGATGTCAAAACTGGGACTGGAGTTGTAATTGGAAAAGCCTTGTTTAAGACCGACAAGATAATCCCAGTTCGAGTAATGAACATTAATTTTTATCCCGTTACACTGAAGAAAGGGACCATAGTAGGAGAATGCTCAACGGTATCATCGATTATTCGAACTGTGAAGGCCAAAGATAGCACAACCTGTGAAGTTCCGGATATTCTATTGAAGGAGCTGTCAACATCGTTCCAGGACTTGACCGCCGACCAGAAAACCAAGGCTAAGGGTTTAATTGGAAACTTTCAAGATGTGTTCCAATTGGACAAGAAGGACAAAGGAAGAACCAATGTAGTCCATCATAAAATAGACACCGGAGACGCAAGACCCATCCGCCAAACAGCAAGAAGATCACCACTGGCGAAGCGGGAAGAAGCAGAAGAAATTATTGAGGACATGAGGACGGAAGGTGTGATTGAACCTTCAAGCAGTCCATGGGCTTCACCAGTGGTGCTAGTGAAGAAGAAGGATGGCTCTACAAGATTTTGCGTCGATTATCGTCAACTTAACAACGTGACGAAGAAGGATAGCTACCCGCTACACAGAATAGACGATACTCTGGACACATTGTCAGGATCAAAGATTTTCTCTACTCTTGATCTAAAGAGCGGATACTGGCAAGTGGATTTAGACCCAAGAGACAAAGAAAAGACTGCATTTACCATCGGTACCGGTCTTTGGCAATTTACTGTTATGCCATTTGGGCTCTGCAATGCCCCTGCAACGTTTGAACGGCTTATGGAAACCGTGTTGGCTGGACTATCGTGGAAAACATGTTTGGTCTATCTCGACGACATTATTGTGGTAGGAAAAACGTTCGAGGACCACATGAAGAACTTGGAAGAGGTTTTCCAAAGATTGAGAAAGGCTAACCTGAAACTCAGTCCAAAGAAGTGTCACTTATTTCAAAAAGAAGTGCATTATCTTGGACACGTAGTTTCTGGTAAGGGTATTGCAGTTGACCCGGAGAAAATAAGGGCTGTGAGTGACTGGCCAGTACCGAGGGACAAACATGAATTGAGAAGTTTCCTTGGTCTCTGTACATACTACCGACGTTATGTACCTGGATTTGCCAACATAGCGAAGCCATTGACAAGGCTTACTGAAGAAGGCAGAAAATTTATCTGGGAGATGGACTGTCAAGCTGCGTTCAAACAACTTAAATATTCCTTGACAAGCGCACCTGTTCTAAGTTATCCTTTACCCGAAGGAGAATTCGTTCTAGATACAGATGCCAGCAACGTTGGAATTGGTGGCGTTCTTTCCCAGATACAAGAAGGACAAGAGAAGGTTATTGCCTATTTTAGTAAGACCTTGTCAAAACCAGAGAGGGATTATTGCGTCACCAGAAAAGAACTTTTGGCTGTCGTGAAATCCGTGGAGCACTTCTACAAATATTTGTACGGTAGAAGATTTCTTATAAGAACTGACCACGCTGCTCTCAAATGGCTGCTACAATTTAAGAATCCTGAAGGTCAGGCAGCTAGATGGATTGAAAGATTGCAAGAATATAACTTTGTTATTGAGCATCGAGCAGGTACAAGCCATCGTAATGCTGACGCATTATCAAGAAGACCTTGCCAGGACGAATGCAAGCATTGCAGTCGTCTAGAAGAAAAACTCTCTACCATCGCCAGAACAACAGTAGTAAATGATAGTTGGCAAACGGAAGACCTTCGCAAGGACCAAGAGAATGATTCGGACTTGAAAATCATACTGGATTGGAAACGTGGCGATAGCAGACCAGTTTAGGAAGATGTTGCACGACACTCACAAAGTGTAAAATCGTACTGGGCGCAATGGGATTCTATTGTGGTTGAAGAGGGCCTCCTGAAACGTGTCGTAGAAAATACTGAAGGTACTGTGAGTAGGACCCAGCTGATAATTCCTAGGAATAGAGTACCGGAAGTATTGGAGGAGATCCACGACGGATCTGGACATTTTGGAGTGAATAAAACCCTTGAGAGAGTGCGCGAACGATTTTACTGGGTAAATTGCAAAGAAGATGTTAAAGAGTGGTGCAAGAAATGTGTGGTCTGCGCGGGAACTAACGGACCACATAGGAAAAGAAGAGCTCCAATGCGCCAATATAACGTTGGAAGTCCCTTTGAACGCATTGCGATTGACGTGGCCGGACCATTCCCAGAAACTGACGAGGGAAATAAATACATAGTGGTAGTAATGGACTACTTCACTAAGTGGGTTGAGGCCTACCCATTACCCAACCAGGAAGCCGTAACGGTCGCTGAAGTTTTGGTTAAAGAATGCATCTGCCGATTTGGAGTACCGCGAGAGATACATTCCGACCAAGGAAGGAATTTCGAGTCCGCCCTGTTCCAAAATATCTGTAAGATTTTAGGAATAAAGAAAACCAGAACTACTGCATTACACCCGCAGTCTGATGGCATGGTTGAACGGATGAATAGAACAATAAATCGGTATTTGTCAAAGGTAGTCTCTAACCATCAACGAGACTGGGACCGACATCTTCATCTGTTCTTGTTGGCTTACCGTTCATCAGTGCATGAGACAACAGGGCAGACACCATCTAACATCTTATTCGGGCGGGAGTTGCGCTTACCATGCGACCTGGTATTTGGCAGTAAACCCGGTGAAGATCTAGCCGGGGAGGACTATGTAACGGACTTACGGAGAAGAATGAATGACATCCATGAACAAGTCCGCACAAACATTCAAGGTGCCAGCGATCGGATGAAGGACCAGTATGACGTCAAGGCTGAAAAAGGTGGTTTTCAACCTGGGAATTTGGTGTGGCTTTACAATCCACAAAGACGACGTGGCTTATCACCGAAGCTGCAAAAGAATTGGGAAGGTCCCTACGAGATCGTAAAAAGAATAAATGATGTGGTCTACAGAATTAGGAAAACACCTAATAGAAAGCCGAGAGTAGTCCACTTCAATCGGTTAGCCCCTTTTGCTGGTGATAATTTTGACGATCATCGTGGAGCGACGGTTCGCCGGGTTATAGCTGAGGAACCCACATTTGATGACTTTATGGAAAGTCATTCCACTGGTCACAAAGCACGGTATGGCGTGACACGAGAAGAACAACGAGATCTGTTCACCGTGTCCCCAGAATATTCCCTCGCTCACTGTGTAGCGAAAGACATTAAAATGTCCCGCGGCATCGCTTCAGTTTTTAAAAGAAAATTTGGACGAGTACAAGAACTGGCCAACCAACGTCCAACTGTCGGGAAAACGCTACAACTGAAGGATGATAACGTAGAACACAAGCGGTACATTTACTATCTCGTTACGAAACAATACTCACATGAGAAGCCGTCATACCGCAATTTATGGGACTCGCTGTGCGACATGAAGGACCATCTGTTGGAAAACGACATCATGAAACTGGCAGTACCGAAGATAGGCTGTGGACTAGATGGTTTGGATTGGAGGATTGTTAGAAGCATGTTAGAAACAGTCTTTCGCTTTACCGGAGTGGAAATTCTAGTTTGCAGCTTCAACTCTACCGGCCAAGAGGAGCTCAAACGGACCGTCGACTGTTACTTCTTCAAGACTTCCAGATGCACCAAGGGTGATGCATGCAGATTTCGTCATAACGAACTGTTCCGGGACGAAACAGTCTTAAGGAGGGGGCAATGTAGCGAACCCAGGGTCGCGGCGCGGGCGGCGGCGCGGGCGGCGACCGCTAGCGTGCAGGTCAGAACACGTCCGTTCGCTTCCCCATTGTTCTGATTTCAAGGAATCAAAGAATCTTCTAGAATGATGTATTTTAATATAAATACCCCGACCAAAAGATCGCGAAGACAGTCTTGTATCGATACGTGTAGTGAACAGATGGTGAAATAAATAAATAGATAGTGATATAAATAAAGAGTGATATAAATATTGTTGAAATAAATATCGTAGTTCTAATTGTTTAAATAAATTATCTTAGTGTTTAAGTCTTTATTGATATATGTTAGTCTTAAATTAGTATTTATATTTGTTAATTCTTAGTGTTAGTTATTTTCCATTATTCTTTATAATTCATATTTATTTAATTAAACTTATTTATATAAATAATAGTGTTTTAATCAATTTTACACTTCACCAAAATAAATAAAACATTACAATATTTTATCCATAGTATAGGTCCAAAAACATGTTTATGAATGTTTTAACAAAAATATTGATTTCAAAAATATGTAAAATCTGACTTTATTTTTGTAAAAAATCGTATAAATATTTGCTTCCGCGCCCGAATTTTATGATTTTTCATCATATTTTAGCTAAAAGAAAACATTGCAATAAGAAAATTGCTATTTCAAGTGTGGTAGGTATTCTAGAATATAGCCAATGAAGCTTACAATATACAACGTATTCATCAAAAATAGGAAAAATCTGACTTTATTTTAGTAAAAAATTATATAAATATTTGCTTTTGCGACCGTATTTTATCATTTTTCATCATATTTTATCCATAGTATAGGTCCAAAAGCATGTTTATGAATGTTTTAACAAAAATATCCATTTCAAAAATAGGTAAAATCTGACTTTATTTATGTAAAAAATCATAAAAATATTTGCTTCCGCGCCCGAATTTTATGATTTTTCATCAATTTTAGCTAAAAGAAAACATTGCAACAAGGAAATTGCTATTTCAAGTGTGGTAGGTATTCTAGAATCCAGCCAATGAAGCTTACAATATACAACGTATTCATCAAAAATAGGTAAAATCTGACTTTATTTTTGTAAAAAATTATATAAATTTTTGCTTCCGCGCCCGAATTTTATAATTTTTCATCATATTTTATCCATAGTATTGGTCCAAAACCATGTTTATGAATGTTTAAAAAAAATATCCATTTCAAATATAGGAAAAATATGACTTTATTTTTGAAAAGAATCATATAAATATTTCCTTCTGCGCCCGAATTTTATGATTTTTCATCATATTTTAGCTAAAAGAAAACATTGCTACAAGAAAATTGCTATTTCAAGTGTGTTAGGTATTCTAGAATCCAGCCCATATAGCTTACAATATACAACGTATTCATCAAAAATAGGTAATTTCTGACTTTATTTTTGTAAAAAATCATATAAATATTTGCTTCCGCGCCCGAATTTTATAATTATTTATCATATTTTATCCACAGTATAGGTCCAAAAGCATGTTTATGAATGTATTAACAAAAATATCCATTTCAAGAATAGGTAAAATCTGCCTTTATTTTTGTAAAAAATCATATAAATATTTGCTTCCGCGCCCGAATTTTATGATTTTTCATCATAATTTAGGTAAAAGAAAACATTGCAACAAGAAAATTGCTATTTCAAGTGTAGTAGGTATTCTAGAATCCAGCCAATGAAGCTTACAATATACAACGTATTCATCAAAAATAGGTAAAATCTGACATTTATTTGCTAAAAAATTATATAAATATTTGCTTCCGCACCCGAATTTTATAACTTTTTATCATATTTTATCCACTGTATAGGTCCAAAAGCATGTTTGTGAACGTTTTAACAAAAATATCCATTTCAAAAATAGGTAAAATCTGACTATATTTTTGTAAAAAATCGTATAAATATTTGCTTCCGCGCCCAAATTTTATGATTTTTCATCATAATTTAGGTAAAAGAAAACATTGCAACAAGAAAATTGCTATTTCAAGTGTAGTAGGTATTCTAGAATTCAGCCAATGAAGCTTACAATATACAACGTATTCATCAAAAATAGGTAAAATCTGAGATTTTTTTTGTAAAAAATCATATAAATATTTGCTTCCGCGCCCGAATTTTATAATTTTTCATCATATTTTATCCATAGTATAGGTCCAAAAGCTTGTTTATGAATGTTTTAACATAAATATCCATTTCAAAAATAGGTGATATCTGACTTTATTTTTTGTAAAAAATCATATAAATATTTGCTTTCGCGCCCGATTATTATGATTTTTCATCATAATTTAGGTAAAAGAAAACATTGCAACAAGAAAAATGCTATTTCAAGTGTGGTAGGTATTGTAGAATCGAGCCAATGAAGCTTACAATATACAACGTATTCATCAAAAATAGGTAAAATCTGACTTTTTTTTTGTAAAAAATCATATAAATATTTGCTTCCGCGCCCGAATTTTATAATTTTTCATCATATTTTATCCACAGTATAGGTCCAAAAGCATGTTTATGAATGTTTTAACAAAAATATCCATTTCAAGAATAGGTAAAATCTGACTTTATTTTTGTAAAAAAATCATATAAATATTTGCTTCTGCGCTCGAATTTTATGATTTTTCATCATATTTCAGCTAAAAGAAAACATTGCAACAAGAAAATTGCTATTTCAAGTTTGTTAGGTATTCTAGAATCCAGCCTATGAAGCTTACAATATACAACGTATTCATCAAAAATAGGTAAAATCTGACTTTATTTTTGTAAAAAATTATATAAATATTTGCTTCCGCGCCCGAATTTTATAATATTTCATCATATTTTATCCACAGTACAGGTCCAAAAGTATGTTTATGAATGTTTTAACAAAAATATTCATTTCAAGAATAGGTAAAATCTGACTTTATTTTTGTAAAAAATTATATAAATATTTGCTTCCGCGCCCAAATTTTATGATTTTTTAACATAATTTAGGTAAAAGAAAACATTGCAACAAGAAAATTGCTATTTCAAGTGTGGTAGGTATTCTAGAATCCAGCCAATGATGCTTACAATATACAACGTATTCATCAAAAATAGGAAAAATCTGACTTTATTTTTGTAAAAAATTATATAAATATTTGCTTCCGCGCCCGAATATTATATTTTTTTATCATATTTTATCTATAGTATAGGTCCAAAAGCATGTTTATGAATGTTTTAACAAAAATATCCATTTAAAAATAGGTAAAATTTGACTTTATTTTTGTAAAAAATCATAAAAATATTTGCTTCCGCGCCCAAATTTTATGATTTTTTATCAATTTTAGCTCAAAGAAAACATTGCAACAAGAAAATTGCTATTTCAAGTGTGTTAGGTATTCTAGAATCCAGCCCATGTAGCTTACAATATAAAACGTATTCATCAAAAATAGGTAAAATCTGACTTTTTTTTGTAAAAAATCATATAAATATTTGTTTGCGCGCCCGAATTTCATAATTTTTCATCATATTTTATCCGCAGTATAGGTCCAAAAGCATGTTTATGAATGTTATAACAAAAATATTCATTTCAAGAATAGGAAAAATCTGACTTTATTTTTGTAAAAAATCATATAAATATTTGCTTCCGCGCCCGAATTTTATGATTTTTTATCATATTTTAGCTAAAAGAAAACATTGCAACAAGAAAATTGCTATTTCAAGTGTGTTAGGTATTCTAGAATCCAGCCCATGTCGCTTACAATATACAACGTATTCATTAAAAATAGGTAAAATCTGACTTTTTTTTTGTAAAAAATCATATAAATAATTGCTTCCGCGCCCGAGTTTTATAATTTTTCATCATATTTTATCCACAGTATAGGTCCAAAAGCATGTTTATGAATGTTTAAACAAAAATATCAATTTCAAGAATATGTAAAATCTGACTTTATTTTTGTATAAATCATATGAATATTTGCTTCCGCGCCCGAATTTTATGATTTTTTACCATAATTTAGGTAAAAGAAAACATTGCAACAAGAAAATTGCTATTTCAAGTGTGGTAGGTATTCTAGAATCCAGGTAATGAAGCTTACAATATACAACGTATTCATCTAAAATAGGTAAAATCTGACTTTTTTTTGTAAAAAATCATATAAATATTTGCTTTCGCGCCCGAATTTTATAATTTTTTATCATATTTTATCCATAGTATAGGTCCAAAAGCATGTTTATGAATGTTTTAACAAAAATATCTATTTCAAAAATATGTAAAATCTGACTTTATTTTTGTAAAAAATCATATAAATATTTGCTTCCGCGCCCGAATTTTATGATTTTTCATCATAATTTAGGTAAAAGAAAACATTGCAACAAGAAAATTGCTATTTCAAGTGTGTTAGGTATTCTAGAATCCAGCCCATGTAGCTTACAATATACAACGTATTCATCAAAAATAGGTAAAATCTGACTTTTTTTTTCTAAAAAATCATATAAATATTTGCTTCCGCGCCCGAATTTTATAATTTTTCGTCATATTTTATCCACAGTATAGGTCCAAAAGCATGTTTATGAATGTTTTAACAAAAATATCCATTTCAAGAATAGGTAAAATCTGACTTTATTTTTGTAAAAAATCATAAATATTTGCATCCGCGCCCGAAATTTATGATTTTTCATCATAATTTAGGTAAAAGAAAACATTGCAATAAGAAAATTGCTATTTCAAGTGTGGTAGGTATTCTAGTATCTAGCCAATGAAGATTACAATATACAACGTATTCATCAAAAATAGGAAATATCTGACTTTATTTTTGTAAAAAATTATATAAATATTTGCTTTTGCGACCGTATTTTATCATTTTTCATCATATTTTATTCATAGTATAGGTCCAAAAGCATGTTTATGAATGTTTTAACAAAAAAATCCATTTCAAAAATATGTAAAATCTGACTTTATTTATGTAAAAAATCATAAAAATATTTGCTTCCGCGCCCGAATTTTATGATTTTTCATCAATTTTAGCTAAAAGAATACATTGCAACAAGAAAATTGCTATTTCAAGTGTGGTAGGTATTCTAGAATCCAGCCAATGAAGCTTACAATATACAACGTATTCATCAAAAATAGGATAAATCTGACTTTATTTTTGTAAAAAATTATATAAATATTTGCTTCCGCGCCCGAATTTTATAATTTTTCATCATATTTTATCCATAGTATAGGCCCAAAAGCATGTTTATGAATGTTTTACCAAAAATTTCCATTTCAAAAATAGGTAAAATTTTACATTATTTTTGTAAAAAATCATACAAATATTTGCTTCCGCGCCCGAATTTTATGATTTTTTATCAATTTTAGCTAAAACAAAACATTGCAACAAGAAAATTGCTATTTCAATTGTGTTAGGTATTCTAGAATCCAGCCCATGTCGCTTACAATATATAACGTATTCATCAAAAATAGGTAAAATCTGACTTTTTTTTTGTAAAAAATCATATAAATATTTGCTTCCGCGCCCGAGTTTTATAATTTTTCATCATATTTTATCCACAGTATAGGTCCAAAAGCATGTTTATGAATGTTTAAACAAAATTATCAATTTCAAGAATAGGTAAAATCTGACTTTATTTTTGTATAAATCATATGAATATTTGCTTCCGCGCCCGAATTTTATGATTTTTTACCATAATTTAGCTAAAAGAAAACATTGCAACAAGAAAATTGCTATTTCAAGTGTGGTAGGTATTCTAGAATCCAGCCAATGAAGCTTACAATATACAACGTATTCATCAAAAATAGGTAAAATCTGACTATTTTTTGTAAAAAATCATATAAATATTTGCTTTCGCGCCCGAATTTTATAATTTTTTATCATATTTTATCCATAGTATAGGTCCAAAACCATGTTTATGAATGTTTTAATAAAAATATCCATTTCAAAAATATGTAAAATCTGACTTTATTTTTGTAAAAAATCATAAATATTTGCTTCCGCGCCCGAATTTCATGATTTTTCATCATATATTAGCTAAAAGAAAACATTGCAATGAGAAAATTGTTATTTCAAGTTTGTTAGGTATTCCAGAATCCAGCCCATGTAGCTTACAATATACAACGTATTCATCAAAAATAGGTAAAATCTGACTTTTTTTTTGTAAAACATCATATAAATATTTGCTTCCGCGCCCGAATTTTATAATTTTTCGTCATATTTTATTCACAGTATAGGTCCAAAAGCATGTTTATGAATGTTTTAACAAAAATATCCATTTCAAGAATAGGTAAAATCTGACTTTATTTTTGTAAAAAATCATAAATATTTGCTTCCGCGCCCGAAATTTATGATTTTTCATCATAATTTAGGTAAAAGAAAACATTGCAATAAGAAAATTGCTATTTCAAGTGTGGTAGGTATTCTAGAATCTAGCCAATGAAGCTTACAATATACAACGTATTCTTCAAAAATAGGAAAAAATCTGACTTTATTTTTGTAAAAAATTATATAAATATTTGCTTTTGCGACCGTATTTTATCATTTTTCATCATATTTTATCCATAGTATAGGTCCAAAAGCATGTTTATTAATGTTTTAACAAAAATATCCATTTCAAAAATAGGTAAAATCTGACTTTATTTATGTAAAAAATCATAAAAATATTTGCTTCCGCGCCCGAATTTTATGATTTTTCATCAATTATAGCTAAAAGAAAACATTGCAACAAGAAAATTGCTATTTCAAGTGTGGGAGGTATTCTAGAATCCAGCCAATGAAGCTTACAATATACAACGTATTCATCAAAAATAGGATAAATCTGACTTTATTTTTGTAAAAAATTATATAAATATTTGCTTCCGCGCCCGAATTTTGTAATTTTTATCATATTTTATTCATAGTATAGGCCCAAAAGCATGTTTATGAATGTTTTAACAAAAATTTCCATTTCAAAAATAGGTAAAATTTTACATTATTTTTGTAAAAAATCATACAAATATTTGCTTCCGCGCCCGAATTTTATGATTTTTTATCAATTTTAGCTAACAGAAAACATTGCAACAAGAAAATTGCTATTTCAAGTGTGTTAGGTGTTCTAGAATCAAGCCCATGTCGCTTACAATATACAACGTATTCATCAAAAATAGGTAAAATCTGACTTTTTTTTGTAAAAAATCATATAAATATTTGCTTCCGCGCCCGAGTTTTATAATTTTTCATCATATTTTATCCACAGCATAGGTCCAAAAGCATGTTTATGAATGTTTAAACAAAAATATCAATTTCAAGAATAGGTAAAATCTGACTTTATTTTTGTATAAATCATATGAATATTTGCTTCCACGCCCGAATTTTATGATTTTTTACCATAATTTAGGTAAAAGAAAACATTGCAACAAGAAAATTGCTATTTCAAGTGTGGTAGGTATTCTAGAATCCAGCCAATGAAGCTTACAATATACAACGTATTAATCAAAAATAGGTAAAATCTGACTTTTTTTTTTGTAAAAAATCATATAAATATTTGCTTCCGCGCCCGAATTTTATAATTTTTCGTCATATTTTATCCACAGTATAGGTCCAAAAGCATGTTTATGAATGTTTTAACAAAAATATCCATTTCAAGAATAGGTAAAATCTGACTTTATTTTTGTAAAAAATCATAAATATTTGCTTCCGCGCCCGAAATTTATGATTTTTCATCATAATTTAGGTAAAAGAAAACATTGCAATAAGAAAATTGCTATTTCAAGTGTGGTAGGTATTCTAGAATCTAGCCAATGAAGCTTACAATATACAACGTTTTCTTCAAAAATAGGAAAAATCTGACTTTATTTTTGTAAAACATTATATAAATATTTGCTTTTGCGGCCGTATTTTATCATTTTTCATCATATTTTATCCATATTAGGTCCAAAAGCATGTTTATTAATGTTTTAAACAAAAATATCCATTTCAAAAATAGGTAAAATCTGACTTTATTTATGTAAAAAATCATAAAAATATTTGCTTCCGCGCCCGAATTTTATGATTTTTCATCAATTTTAGCTAAAAGAAAACATTGCAACAAGAAAATTGCTATTTCAAGTGTGGTAGGTATTCTAGAATCCAGCCAATGAAGCTTACAATATACAACGTATTCATCAAAAATAGGATAAATCTGACTTTATTTTTGTAAAAAATTATATAAATATTTGCTTCCGCGCCCGAATTTTGTAATTTTTATCATATTTTATCCATAGTATAGGCCCAAAAGCATGTTTATGAATGTTTTAACAAAAATTTCCATTTCAAAAATAGGTAAAATTTTACATTATTTTTGTAAAAAATCATACAAATATTTGCTTCCGCGCCCGAATTTTATGATTTTTTATCAATTTTAGCTAACAGAAAACATTGCAACAAGAAAATTGCTATTTCAAGTGTGTTAGGTGTTCTAGAATCAAGCCCATGTCGCTTACAATATACAACGTATTCATCAAAAATAGGTAAAATCTGACTTTTTTTTGTAAAAAATCATATAAATATTTGCTTCCGCGCCCGAGTTTTATAATTTTTCATCATATTTTATCCACAGCATAGGTCCAAAAGCATGTTTATGAATGTTTAAAACAAAAATATCAATTTCAAGAATAGGTAAAATCTGACTTTATTTTTGTATAAATCATATGAATATTTGCTTCCACGCCCGAATTTTATGATTTTTTACCATAATTTAGGTAAAAGAAAACATTGCAACAAGAAAATTGCTATTTCAAGTGTGGTAGGTATTCTAGAATCCAGCCAATGAAGCTTACAATATACAACGTATTCATCAAAAATAGGAAAAATCTGACTTTATTTTTGTAAAAAATTATATAAATATTTGCTTCCGCGCCCGAATATTATATTTTTTTATCATATTTTATCTATAGTATAGGTCCAAAAGCATGTTTATGAATGTTTTAACAAAAATATCCATTTAAAAATAGGTAAAATTTGACTTTATTTTTGTAAAAAATCATAAAAATATTTGCTTCCGCGCCCAAATTTTATGATTTTTTATCAATTTTAGCTCAAAGAAAACATTGCAACAAGAAAATTGCTATTTCAAGTGTGTTAGGTATTCTAGAATCCAGCCCATGTAGCTTACAATATAAAACGTATTCATCAAAAATAGGTAAAATCTGACTTTTTTTTGTAAAAAATCATATAAATATTTGTTTGCGCGCCCGAATTTCATAATTTTTCATCATATTTTATCCGCAGTATAGGTCCAAAAGCATGTTTATGAATGTTATAACAAAAATATTCATTTCAAGAATAGGAAAAATCTGACTTTATTTTTGTAAAAAATCATATAAATATTTGCTTCCGCGCCCGAATTTTATGATTTTTTATCATATTTTAGCTAAAAGAAAACATTGCAACAAGAAAATTGCTATTTCAAGTGTGTTAGGTATTCTAGAATCCAGCCCATGTCGCTTACAATATACAACGTATTCATTAAAAATAGGTAAAATCTGACTTTTTTTTTGTAAAAAATCATATAAATAATTGCTTCCGCGCCCGAGTTTTATAATTTTTCATCATATTTTATCCACAGTATAGGTCCAAAAGCATGTTTATGAATGTTTAAACAAAAATATCAATTTCAAGAATAGGTAAAATCTGACTTTATTTTTGTATAAATCATATGAATATTTGCTTCCGCGCCCGAATTTTATGATTTTTTACCATAATTTAGGTAAAAGAAAACATTGCAACAAGAAAATTGCTATTTCAAGTGTGGTAGGTATTCTAGAATCCAGCTAATGAAGCTTACAATATACAACGTATTCATCTAAAATAGGTAAAATCTGACTTTTTTTTGTAAAAAATCATATAAATATTTGCTTTCGCGCCCGAATTTTATAATTTTTTATCATATTTTATCCATAGTATAGGTCCAAAAGCATGTTTATGAATGTTTTAACAAAAATATCTATTTCAAAAATATGTAAAATCTGACTTTATTTTTGTAAAAAATCATATAAATATTTGCTTCCGCGCCCGAATTTTATGATTTTTCATCATAATTTAGGTAAAAGAAAACATTGCAACAAGAAAATTGCTATTTCAAGTGTGTTAGGTATTCTAGAATCCAGCCCATGTAGCTTACAATATACAACGTATTCATCAAAAATAGGTAAAATCTGACTTTTTTTTTCTAAAAAATCATATAAATATTTGCTTCCGCGCCCGAATTTTATAATTTTTCGTCATATTTTATCCACAGTATAGGTCCAAAAGCATGTTTATGAATGTTTTAACAAAAATATCCATTTCAAGAATAGGTAAAATCTGACTTTATTTTTGTAAAAAATCATAAATATTTGCATCCGCGCCCGAAATTTATGATTTTTCATCATAATTTAGGTAAAAGAAAACATTGCAACAAGAAAATTGCTATTTCAAGTGTGGTAGGTATTCTAGAATCCAGCCAATGAAGCTTACAATATACAACGTATCCATCAAAAATAGGTAAAATCTGACTTTATTTTTGTAAAAAATTATATAAATTTTTGCTTCCGCGCCCGAATTTTATAATTTTTCATCATATTTTATCCATAGTACAGGTCCAAAAGCATGTTTATGAATGTTTAAAAAAAAATATCCATTTCAAATATAGGAAAAATCTGACTTTATTTTTGAAAAAAGTCATATAAATATTTCCTTCTGCGCCCGAATTTTATGATTTTTCATCACATTTTAGCTAAAAGAAAACATTGCTACAAGAAAATTGCTATTTCAAGTGTGTTAGGTATTCTAGAGTCCAGCCCATGTAGCTTACAATATACAACGTATTCATCAAAAAAAGGTAAAATCTGACTTTTTTTTGTAAAAAATCATATAAATATTTGCTTCCGCGCCCGAATTTTATAATTTTTCATCATATTTTATCCACAGTATAGGTCCAAAAGCATGTTTATGAAAGTTTAAACAAAAATATCCATTTCAAGAATAGGTAATATCTGACTTTATTTTTGTAAAAAATCATATAAATATTTGATTCCGCGCCTGAGTTTTATGATTTTTTATCATAATTTAGGTAAAAGAAAACATTGCAACAAGAAAATTGCTATATCAAGTGTGTTAGGTATTCTAGAATCCAGCCCATGTAGCTTACAATATACAACGTATTCATCAAAAATAGGTAATTTCTGACTTTATTTTTGTAAAAAATCATATAAATATTTGCTTTCGCGCCCGAATTTTATAATTATTTATCATATTTTATCCACAGTATAGGTCCAAAAGCATGTTTATGAATGTTTTAACAAAAATATCCATTTCAAGAATAGGTAAAATCTCCCTTTATTTTTGGATAACATCATATAAATATTTGCTACCGCACCCGAATTTTATAATTTTTCATCATATTTTATCTACAGTATAGGTCCAAAAGCATGTGTGTGAACGGTTTAACAAAAATATCCATTTCAAAAATAGGTAAAATCTGACTATATTTTTGTAAATATCATATAAATATTTGCTTCCGCGCCCGAATTTTATGATTTTTCATCATAATTTAGGTAAAAGAAAACATTGCAACAAGAAAATTGCTATTTCAAGTGTAGTAGGTATTCTAGAAACCAGCCAATGAAGCTTACAATATACAACGTATTCATCAAAAATATGTAAAATCTGACATTTTTTTTGTAAAAAATCATATAAATATTTGCTTCCACGCCCGAATTTTATAATTTTTCATCATATTTTATCCACAGTATAGGTCCAAAAGCATGTTTATGAATGTATTAACAAAAATATCCATTTCAAGAATACGTAAATCTGACTTTATTTTTGTAAAAAATCATATAAATATTTGCTTCTGCGCCCGACTTTTATGATTTTTCATCATAATTTAAGTAAAAGAAAACTTTGCAACAAGAAAATTGCTATTTCAAGTATGGTAGGTATTCTACAATCCAGCCCATGTAGTTTACAATATACAACGTATTCATAAAAAATAGGTAAAATCTGACTTTTTTTTTGTAAAAAATCATATAAATATTTGCTTTCGCGCCCGAATTTTATAATTTTTCATCATATATTGTCCACAGTATAGGTCCAAAAGCATGTTTATGAATGTTTTAACAAAAATATCCATTTCAAGAATAGTTAAAATCTGACTTTTTTTTGTAAAAAATCATATAAATATTTGCATCCGTGCCAGAATTTTGTAATTTTTCATCATATTTTATCCACAGGATAGGTCCAAAAGCATGTTTATGAATGTTTTAACAAAAATATCCATTTCAATAATAGGTAAAATCTGCCTTTATTTTTGTAAAAAATCATATAAATATTTGCTTCCGTGTCCGAATTTTATGATTTTTCATCATAATTTAGGTAAAAGAAAATATTGCAACAAGAAAATTGCTATTTCAAGTGTAGAAGGTATTCTAGAATCCGGCCAATGAAGCTTACAATATACAACGTATTCATCAAAAATATGTAAAATCTGACATTTTTTTTGAAAAAAATCATATAAATATTTGCTTCCGCGCCCGAATTTTATAATTTTTCATCATATTTTATCCATAGTATAGGTCCAAAAGCATGTTTATGAATGTTTTAACAAAAATATCCATTTCAAAAATAGGTAAAATCTGACTTTATTTTTGTAAAAAATCATATGAATATTTGCTTCCGCGCCCGAATTTTATGATTTTTAACCATAATTTAGGAAAAAGAAAACATTGCAACATGAAAATTGCTATTTCAAGTGTGGTAGATATTCTAGAATCCAGGCAATGAAGCTTACAATATACAACGTATTCATCAAAAATAGGTAAAATCTGACTTTATTTTTGTAAAATAATATATTAATATTTGCTTCCGCGCCCGAATTTTATAATTTTTCATCCTATTTTATCCATAGTATAGCTCTAAAAGCATGTTTATGAATGTTTTAACAAAAATATCTATTTCAAAAATAGGTAAAATCTGACTTTATTTTTGTAAAAAATCATATAAAAATTTGCTTCCGCGCCCAAATTTTATGATTTTTCATCATGTTTTATCCACAGTATAGGTCCAAAAGCATGTTTATGAATGTTTTAACAAAAATATCCATATCAAGAATAGGTAAAATCTGACTTTATTTTTGTAAAAAATCATATAAATATTTGCTTCCGCGCCCGAATATTATAATTATTTATCATATTTTATCTATAGTATAGGTTCAAAAGCATGTTTATGAATGTTTTAACAAAAATATCCATTTAAAAATAGGTAAAATTTGACTTTATTTTTGTAAAAAATTATAAAAATATTTGCTTCCGCGCCCGAATTTTATGATTTTTCATCAATTTTAGCTAAAAGAAAACATTGCAACAAGAAAATTGCTATTTAAAGTGTGTTAGGTATTCTACAATCCAGACCATGTAGCTTACAATATACAACGTATTCATCAAAAATAGGTAAAATCTGCCTTTTTTTTGTAAAAAATCATATAAATAATTGCTTTCGCGACGGAATTTTATAATTTTTCATCATATTTTATCCATAGTATAGGTCCAAAAGTTTGTTTATGAATGTGTTAACATAAATATCCATTTTAAAAATAGGTAAAATCTGACTTTCTTTTTGTAAAAAATCATATAAATATTTCCTTCCGCGCCCGAATTTTATGATTTTTTTTTATCATATTTTTGCTAAAAGAAAACATTGCAACAAGAAAATTGCTCATTTCAAGTGTATTAGGTATTCTAGAATCCAGCCCATGTAGCTTACAATATACAACGTATTCATCAAAAATAGGTAAAATCTGACTTTTTTTTGTAAAAAATCATACAAATATTTGCTTCCGCGCCCGAGTTTTATAATTTTCATCATATTTTATTCACAGTATAGGTCCGAAAGCATGTTTATGAATGTTTTAGAAAAATATATAATTCAAGAATTGGTAAAGTCTGACATTATTTTTGTAAAAAATCATATAAATATTTGCTTCCGCGGCCGAATTTTATGATTTTTTATCATATTTTAGCTAAAAGAAAACATTGCAACAAGAAAATTGCTATTTCAAGTGTGTTAGGTATTCTAGAATCCAGCCCATGTAGCTTACAATATAAAACGTATTCATCAAAAATAGGTAAAATCTGACTTTTTTTTGTAAAAAATCATATAAATATTTGTTTGCGCACCCGAATTTTATAATTTTTCATCATATTTTATCCGCAGTATATGTCCAAAAGCATGTTTATGAATGTTTTAACAAAAATATTCATTTCAAGAATAGGAAAAATCTGACATTATTTTTGTAAAAAATCATATAAATATTTGCTTCCGCGCCCAAATTTTATGATTTTTTATCATATTTTAGCTAAAAGAAAACATTGCAACAAGAAAATTGCTATTTCAAGTGTGTTAGGTATTCTAGAATCCAGCCCATGTAGCTTACAATATACAACTTATTCATCAAAAATAGGTAAAATCTGACTTTTTTTTGTAAAAAATCATATAAATATTTGCTTCCGCACCCGAATTTTATAATTTTTCATCATATTTTATCCACAGTATAGGTCCAAAAGCATGTTTATGAATGTTTTAACAAAAATATCCATTTCAAGAATAGGTAAAATCTGACTTTATTTTTGTAAAAAATCATATAAATATTTGCTTCCGTGCCCGAATTTTATAAATTTTCATCATAATTTAGGTAAAAGAAAACACTGCAACAAGAAAAATGCTATTTAAAGTGAGGTAGGTATTCTAGAATCCAGCCGATGAAGCTTACAATATACAACGTATTCATCAAAAATAGGTAAAATCTGACTTTTTTTTGTAAAAAATCATATAAATATTTGCTTCCGCGCCCGAATTTTATAATATTTTATCATATTTTATCCACAGTATAGGTCCAATAGCATGTTTATGAATGTATTAACAAAAATATCCATTCAAGAATAAGTAAAATCTGACTTTATTTTTGTAAAAAATCATATAAATATTTTCTTCCGCGCCCGAATTTTATAATTTTCCATTATATTTTATCCATAGTATAGGTCCAAAAGAATGTTTATGAATGTTTTAACAAAAATATCCATTTCAAGAATAGGTAAAATCTGACTTTATTTTTGTAAAAAATCATATAAATATTTGCTTCCGCGGCCGAATTTTATGATTTTTCATCATATTTTAGCTAAAAGAAAACATTACAACAAGAAAATTGCTATTTCAAGTGTGTTAGGTATTCTAGAATGCAGCCCATGTAGCTTACAATATACAAGGTATTCATGAAAAATAGGTAAAATCTGACTTTATTATTGTAAAAAATTATATAAATATTTGCTTCCGCGCCCGAATTTTATAATTTTTCATCATATTTTATCCATAGTATTGGTCTAAAAGCATGTTTATGAATGTTTTAACAAAATTATCCATTTCAAGAATAGGTAAAATCTGACACTATTTTTGAAAAAAATCATATAAATATTTGCTTCCGCGCCCGAATTTTATGATTTTTCATCATATTTTAGGTAAAAGAAAACATTGCAACAAGAAAATTGCTATTTAAAGTGTGTTAGGTATTCTACAATCCAGCCTATGTAGCTTACAATATACAACGTATTCATCAAAAATAGGTAAAATCTGCCTTTTTTTTGTAAAAAATCATATAAATATTTGCTTTCGCGACCGAATTTTATAATTTTTCATCATATTTTATCCACAGTATAGATCCAAAAGCATGTTTATGAATGTTTTAACAAAAATATCCATTTCAAGAATTGGTAAAATCTGACTTTATTTTTGTAAAAAATCATATAAATATTTGCTTTCGTGCCCGAATTTTATGATTTTTCATCGTATTTTAGCTAAAAGAAAACATTACAACAAGAAAATTGCTATTTCAAGTGTGTTAGGTATTCTAGAATGCAGCCCATGTAGCTTACAATATACAACGTATTCATAAAAAATAGGTAAAATCTTACTTTTTTTTGTAAAAAATCATATAAATATTTGCTTCTGCGCCCGAATTTTATAATATTTTATCTTATTTTATCCACAGTATAGGTCCAAAAGCATGTTTATGAATGTATTAACAAAAATATCCATTTCAAGAATATGTAAAATCTGACTTTATTTTTGTAAAAAATCATATAAATATTTGCTTCCGCGCCCGCTTTTTATGATTTTTCATCATATTTTAGCTAAAAGAAAACATTGCAACAAGAAAATTATTATTTCAAGTGTGTTAGGTATTCTATAATGCAGCCCTTGTAGCTTACAATATACAACGTATTCATCAAAAATAGGTAAAATCTGACTTTTTTTTTTGTAAAAAATCATATAAATATTTGCTTCCGCGCCCGAATTTTGTAATTTTTCATCATATTTTATCCACAGTATAGGTCCAAAAACATGTTTATAAATGTTTTAACAAAAATATCCATTTGAAGAATAGGTAAAATCTGCCTTTATTTTTGTAAAAAATCATATAAATATTTGCTTCCGCGCCCGAATTTTATGATTTTTCATCATAATTTAGATAAAAGAAAACATTGCAACAAGAAAATTGCTATTAAAGTGTATTAGGTATTCTACAATCCAGCCTACGTAGCTTACAATATACAACGTATTCATCAAAAATAGGTAAAATCTGCCTTTTTTTTGTAAAAAATCATATAAATATATGCTTACGCGACCGAATTTTATAATTTTTCATCATATTTTATCCACGTATTCATCAAAAATAGGTAAAATCTGACTTTATTATTGTAAAAAATCCTATAAATATTTGCTTCCGCGCCTGATTTTTATGATTTTTTATCATATTTTAGCTAAAAGAAAACATTGCAAAAAGAAAATTGCTATTTCAAGTGTGTAAGGTATTCTAGAATGCAGCCCATGTATCTTACAATATACAAGGTATTCATCAAAAATAGGTAAAATCTGACTTTATTTTTGTAAAAAATTATATAAATATTTGCTTCCGCGCCCGAATTTTATAATTTTTCATTATATTTTATCCATAGTATAGGTCCAAAAGCATGTTTATGAATGTTTTAACAAAAATATCCATTTCAAGAATAGGTAAAATCTGACATTATTTTTGTAAAAAATCATATAAATATTTGCTTCCGCGCCTGAAATTTATGATTTTTCATCATATTTTAGCTAAAAGAAAACATTGCAACAAGAAAATTGCTATTTCAAGTGTGTTAGGTATTCTAGAATCCAGCCCATGTAGCTTACAATATACAACGTATTCATCAAAAATAGGTAAAATCTGACTTTTTTTTTGTAAAAAATCTTATAAATATTTGCTTCCGCGCCCGATTTTTATGATTTTTCATCATATTTTAGCTAAAAGAAAACATTGCAAAAAGAAAATTGCTATTTCAAGTGTGTTAGGTATTCTAGTATGCAGCACATGTAGCTTACAATATACAACGTAATCATAAAAAATAGGTAAAATCTTACTTTTTTTTGTAAAAAATCATATAAATATTTGCTTCTGCGCCCAAATTTTATAATATTTCATCTTATTTTATCCACAGTATAGGTCCAAAAGCATGTTTATGAATGTATTAACAAAAATATCCATTTCAAGAATATGTAAAATCTGACTTTATTTTTGTAAAAAATCATATAAATATTTGCTTCCGCACCTGAAATTTATGATTTTTCATCATATTTTAGCTAAAAGAAAACATTGCAACAAGAAAATTGCTATTTCAAGTGTATTAGATATTCTAGAATCCAGCCCATGTAGCTTACAATATACAACGTATTCATCAAAAATAGGTAAAATCTGACTTTTTTTTGTAAAAAATCATATAAATATTTTCTTCCGCGCCCGAATTTTATAATTTTTCATCATATTTTATCCACAGTATAGGTCCAAAAGCATGTTTATGAATGTTTTAACAAAAATATCCGTTTCAAGAATTGGTAAAATCTGACTTTATTTTTGTAAAATATCATATAAATATTTGCTTCCGTGCCCGAATTTTATGATGTTTCATCATATTTTAGCTAAAAGAAAACATTACAACAAGAAAATTGCAATTTCAAGTGTGTTAGGTATTCTAGAATCCAGCCTATGAAGCTTACAATATACAACATGTTCATCAAAAATAGGTAAAATCTGACTTTATTTTTGTAAAAATTATATAAATATTTGCTTCCGCGCCCGAATTTTATAATTTTTCATTATATTTTATCCATAGTATAGGTTCAAAAGCTTGTTTATGAATGTTTTAACAAAAATATCCATTTCAAGAATAGTTAAAATCTGACATTATTTTTGTAAAAAATCATATAAATATTTGCTTCCGCGCCCGAATTTTATGATTTTTCAACATAATTTAAATAAAAGAAAACACTGCAACAAGAAAATTGCTATTTAAAGTGTGTTAGGTATTCTACAATCCAGCCCATGAAGCTTTCAATATACAACGTATTCATCAAAAATAGGTATAATCTGCCTTTTTTTGTAAAAAATCATATAAATATTTGCTTTCGCGACCGAATTTTATAATTTTTCATCATATTTTATCCACAGTATAGGTCCAAAAGCATGTTTATGAATGTTTTAACAAAAATATCCATTTCAAGAATTGGTAAAATCTGACTTTATTTTTGTAAAAAATCATATAAATATTTGCTTCCGCGTTCGATTTTTATGATTTTTCATCATATTTTAGCTAAAAGAAAACATTGCAAAAAGAAAATTGCTATTTCAAGTGTGATAGGTATTCTAGAATGCAGCCCATGTAGCTTACACTATACAACGTATACATAAAAAATAGGTAAAATCTTACTTTTTTTTGTAAAAAATCATATAAAATCTGCCTTTATTTATGTAAAAAATCATATAAATATTTGCTTCCGCGCCCGAATTTTATGATTTTTCATCATATTTTAGCTAATAGAAAACATTGCCACAAGAAAATTGCTATTTCAAGTGTGGTAGGTATTCTAGAATCCCGCCAATGAAGGTTACAATATACAACGTATTCATCAAAAATAGGTAAAATCTGACTTTATTTTTGTAAAAATTTATATAAATATTTGCTTCTGCGCCCGAATTTTTTAATTTTTTATAATGTTTTATCCATAGTATAGGTCCAAAAGCGTGTTTATGAACGTTTTAACAAAAATATCCATTTCAAAAATAGGTAAAATCTGACTTTATTTTTGTAAAAAATCATATAAATATTTGCTTCCGCGCCCGAATTTGATGATTTTTCATCATATTTCAGCTAAAATAAAACATTGCAACAAGAAAATTGCTATTTCAAGTGTGTTAGGTATTCTAGAATGCAGCCCATGTAGCTTATATTATACAACGTATTCATCAAAAATAGGTAATATCTGAATTTTTGTTGTAAAAAATCATATAAATATTTGCTTCCGCGCCCGAATTTTATGATTTTTCATCATATTTTAGCTAAAAGAAAACATTGCAACAAGAAAATTGCTATTTTAAGTGTGTCAGGTATTCTAGAATCCAGCCCATGTAGCTTACAATATACAACGTATTCATCAAAAATAGGTAAAATCTGACTTTTTTTTTTGTAAAAAATCATATAAATATTTGCTTCTGCGCCCGCATTTTATAATTTTTTATCATATTTTATCCATAGTATAGGTCCAAAAGCATGTTTATGGACGTTTTAACAAAAATATCCATTTCAAAAATAGGTAAAATCTGACTTTATTTTTGTAAAGAATCATATAAATATTTGCTTCCGCGCCTAATTTTTATGATTTTTCATCTTATTCTAGCTAAAAGAAAACATTGCAAAAAGAAAATTGCTATTTCAAGTGTTTTAGGTATTCTAGAATGCAGCCCATGTAGCTTACAATATACAACGTATTCATAAAATATAGATAAAATCTTACTTTTTTTTGTAAAAAATCATATAAATATTTGCTTCCGCGCCCGAATTTTATAATATTTCATCATATTATATCCACAGTATAGGTCCAAAAGCATGTTTATGAATGTATTAACAAAAATATCCATTTCAAGAATATGTAAAATCAGACTTTATTTTTGTAAAAAATCATATAAATATTTGCTTCCGCGCCTAAAATTTATGATTTTTTATCATATTTTAGCTACAAGAAAACATTGCAACAAGAAAATTGCTATTTCAAGTGTATTAGGTATTCTAGAATCCAGCCCATGTAGCTTAGAATATACAACGTATTCATCAAAAATAGGTAAAATCTGACTTTTTTTTTGTAAAAAATCATATAATTATTTGCTTCCGCGCCCGAATTTTATAATTTTTCATCATATTTTATCCACAGTATAGGTCCAAAAGCATGTTTATAAATGTTTTAACAAAAATATCCATTTCAAGAATAGGTAAAATCTGCCTTTATTTATGTAAAAAATCATATAAATATTTGCTTCCGCGCTTGAATTTTATGATTTTTCATCATAATTTAGGTAAAAGAAAACATTGCAACAAGAAAATTGCTATTTCGAGTGTGGTAGGTATTCTAGAATCCAGCCATTGAAGCTTACAATATACAACGTATTCATCAAAAATAGGTAAAATCTGACTTTATTTTTGTAAAATATTATATAAATATTTGCTTCCGCGCCCCGAATTTTAAAATTCTTCATCATATTTTATCTATAGTATAGGTCTAAAAGCATGTTTATGAATGTTTTAACAAAAATATCCATTTCAAAAATAGGTAAAATCTGACTTTATTTTTGTAAAAAATCATATAAATATTTGCTTCCGCGCCCGAATTTGATGATTTTTCATCATATTTTAGCTAAAAGAAAACATTGCAACAAGAAAATTGCTATTTCAAGTGTGTTATGTATTCTACAATCCAGCCCATGTAGCTCACAATAAACAACGTATTCATCAAAAATAGGTAAAATCTGACTTTTTTTTTGTAAAAAATCATATAAATATTTGCTTCCGCGCCCGAATTTTATAATCTTTCATCATATTTTATCCACAGTATAGGTCCCAAAGCATGTTTAAGAATGTTTTAACAATAAAATCCATTTCAAGAATAGGTAAATTCTGACTTTATTTTTGTAAAAAATCATATAAATATTTGCTTCTGCGCCCGAATTTTATAATGTTTTATCATATTTTATCCACAGTATAGGTGCAAAAGCATGTTTATGAATGTTTTAACAAAAATATCCATTTCAAAAAGAGGTAAAATCTGACTCTATTTTTGTAAAAAAATCATAAAAATATTTGCTTCCGCGCCCGAATTTTATGATTTTTTATCAATTTTAGCTAAAAGAAAACATTGCAACAAGAAAATTTCTATTTCAAGTGTGTTAGGTATTCTAGAATCCAGCCCATGTCGCTTACAATATACAACGTATTCATCAAAAATAGGTAAAATCTGACTTTTTTTTTGTAAAAAATCATATAAATATTTGCTTCCGCGCCCGATTTTATGATTTTTCATCAATTTTAGCTAAAAGAAAACATTGCAAAAAGAAAATTGCTATTTCAAGTTTGTTAGGTATTCTAGAATCCAGCCCATGTCGCTTACAATATACAACGTATTCATCAAAAATAGGTAAAATCTGACTTTATTTTTGTAAAAAATCATATGAATATTTGCTTCCGCGCCCGAATTTTATGATTTTTCATCTTAATTTAGGTAAAAGAAAACATTGCAACAAGAAAATTGCTATTTCAAGAGTGGTAGGTATTCTAGAATCCAGCAAATGAAGCTTACAATATACAACGTATTCATCAAAAATAGGTAAAATCTGACTTTATTTTTGTAAAAAATTATATAAATATTTGCTTCCGCGCCCGAATTTTATAATTTTTTATCATATTTTATCCATAGTATAGGTCCAAAAGTATGTTTATGAATGTTTTAACAAAAATATCCATTTCAAAAATATGTAAAATCTGACTTTATTTTTGTAAAAAATCATATAAATCTTTGCTTCCGCGCCCGAATTTTATGATTTTTCATCATTTTTTAGCTAAAAGAAAACATTGCAACAAGAAAATTGCTATTTCAAGTGTGGTAGGTATTATAGAATCCAGCCAATGAAGCTTACAATATACAACGTATTCATCAAACATAGGTAAAATCTGACTTTATTTTTGTAAAATATTATATAAATATTTGCTTCCGCGCCCGAATTTTAAAATTCTTCATCATATTTTATCTATAGTATAGGTCTAAAAGCATGTTTATGAATGTTTTAACAAAAATATCCATTTCAAAAATAGGTAAAATCTGACTTTATTTTTGTAAAAAATCATATAAATATTTGCTTCCGCGCCCGAATTTGATGATTTTTCATCATATTTTAGCTAAAAGAAAACATTGCAACAAGAAAATTGCTATTTCAAGTGTGTTAGGTATTCTACAATCCAGCCCATGTAGCTCACAATAAACAACGTATTCATCAAAAATAGGTAAAATCTGACTTTTTTTTGTAAAAAATCATATAAATATTTGCTTCCGCGCCCGAATTTTATAATCTTTCATCATATTTTATCCACAGTATAGGTCCCAAAGCATGTTTATGAATGTTTTAACAATAAAATCCATTTCAAGAATAGGTAAATTCTGACTTTATTTTTGTAAAAAATCATATAAATATTTGCTTCTGCGCCCGAATTTTATAATGTTTTATCATATTTTATCCACAGTAAAGGTGCAAAAGCATGTTTATGAATGTTTTAACAAAAATATCCATTTCAAAAATAGGTAAAATCTGACTCTATTTTTGTAAAAAAATCATAAAAATATTTGCTTCCGCGCCCGAATTTTATGATTTTTTATCAATTTTAGCTAAAAGAAAACATTGCAACAAGAAAATTTCTATTTCAAGTGTGTTAGGTATTCTAGAATCCAGCCCATGTCGCTTACAATATACAACGTATTCATCAAAAATAGGTAAAATCTGACTTTTTTTTTGTAAAAAATCATATAAATATTTGCTTCCGCGCCCGATTTTTATGATTTTTCATCAATTTTAGCTAAAAGAAAACATTGCAAAAAGAAAATTGCTATTTCAAGTTTGTTAGGTATTCTAGAATCCAGCCCATGTCGCTTACAATATACAACGTATTCATCAAAAATAGGTAAAATCTGACTTTATTTTTGTAAAAAATCATATGAATATTTGCTTCCGCGCCCGAATTTTATGATTTTTCATCTTAATTTAGGTAAAAGAAAACATTGCAACAAGAAAATTGCTATTTCAAGAGTGGTAGGTATTCTAGAATCCAGCCAATGAAGCTTACAATATACAACGTATTCATCAAAAATAGGTAAAATCTGACTTTATTTTTGTAAAAAATTATATAAATATTTGCTTCCGCGCCCGAATTTTATAATTTTTTATCATATTTTATCCATAGTATAGGTCCAAAAGTATGTTTATGAATGTTTTAACAAAAATATCCATTTCAAAAATATGTAAAATCTGACTTTATTTTTGTAAAAAATCATATAAATCTTTGCTTCCGCGCCCGAATTTTATAATTTTTCATCATTTTTTAGCTAAAAGAAAACATTGCAACAAGAAAATTGCTATTTCAAGTGTGGTAGGTATTATAGAATCCAGCCAATGAAGCTTACAATATACAACGTATTCATCAAAAATAGGTAAAATCTGACTTTATTTTTGTAAAAAATTATATAAATTTTTGCTTCCGCGCCCGAATTTTATAATTTTTCATTATATTTTATCCATAGTATAGGTCCAAAAACCATGTTTATAAATGTTTAAAAAAAAAAAAACATTTCAAAAATAGGAAAAATCTGACTTAATTTTTGAAAAAAATCATATAAATATTTGCTTCCGCGCCCGAATTTTATAATTTTTCATCATATTTTAGCTAAAAGAAAACATTGCTACAAGAAAATTGCTATTTCAAGTGTGTTAGGTATTCTAGAATCCAGCCCATGTAGCTTACAATATACAACGTATTCATCAAAAATAGGTAAAATCTGACTTTTTTTTGTAAAAAATCATATAAATATTTGCTTCCGCGCCCGAATTTTATAATTTTTCATCATATTTTATCCACAGTATAGGTCCAAAAGCATGTTTATGAAAGTTTAAACAAAAATATCCATTTCAAGAATAGGTAAAATCTGACTTATTTTTGTAAAAAATCATATAAATATTTGCTTCCGCGACCGAATTTTATGATTTTTCATCATAATTTATCCATAGTATAGGTCCAAAACCATGTTTATGAATGTTTTAACAAAAATATCACACTTGAAATAGCAATTTTCTTGTTGCAATGTTTTCTTTTACCTAAATTATGTTAAAAAATCATAAAATTCGGGCGCGGAAGCAAATATTTATATGATTTTTTACAAAAATAATGTCAGATTTTACCAATTCTAGAAATAGATATTTTTCTAAAACATTCATAAACATGCTTTCGGACCTATACTGTAGATGAAATATGATGAAAAATTATATTATTCGGGCGCGGAAGCAAATATTTATATAATTTTTTACAAAAAAAAAGTCAGATTTTTCCTATTTTTGATGAATACGTTGTATATTGTAAGCTTCATTGGCTGGATTCTAGAATACCTACCACACTTGAAATAGCAATTTTCTTGTTGCAATGTTTTCTTTTACCTAAATTATGTTAAAAAATCATAAAATTCGGGCGCGGAAGCAAATATTTATATGATTCTTTACAAAAATAAGTCAGATTTTACCAATTCTTGAAATGGATATTTTTGTTAAAACATTCATAAACATGCTTTTGGACCTATACTGTGGATAAAATAAGATAAAAAATTATAAAATTCTGGCGCGGAAGCTAATATTTATATGATTTTTTACAAAATAAAAAGTCAGATTTTACCTATTTTTGATGAATACGTTGTATATTGTAAGCTACATGGGCTGGATTCTAGAATACCTAACACACTTGAAATAGCAATTTTCTTGTTGCAATGTTTTCTTTTTGCTAAAATTGATGAAAAGTCATAAAATTCGGGGCGCGGAAGCAAATATTTTATGATTTTATACAAAAAATAAAGTCAGATTTTACCTATTTTTGAAATGGATATTTTTGTTAAAACATTCATAAACATGCTTTTGGACCTATACTATGGATAAAATATGGTGAAAAATAATAAAATTCGGGCGCGGAAGCAAATATTTATGTAATTTTTTTACAAAAAGAAAGTCAGATTTTACCTATTTTTGATGAATACGTTGTATATTGTAAGCTTCATTGGCTGGATTCTAGAATACCTACCACACTTGAAATAGTAATTTTCTTGTTGCAATGTTTTCTTTTACCTAAATTATGATAAAAAATCATAAAATTCGGGCGCGGAAGCAAATATTTATATAATTTTTTACAAAAATAAAGTCAGATTTTACCTATTTTTGAAATGGATATTTTTGTTAAAACATTCATAAACATGCTTTTGGACCTATACTATGGATAAAATATGATGAAAAATTATAAAATTCGGGGCGCGGAAGGCAAATATTTATATAATTTTTTACAAAAATAAAGTCAGATTTTTCCTATTTTTGATGAATACGTTGTATATTGTAAGCTACATGGGCTGGATTCTAGAATACCTAACACACTTGAAATAGCATTTTTCTTGTTGCAATGTTTTCTTTTACCTAAATTATGATGAAAATTCATAAAATTCGGGCGCGGAAGCAAATATTTATATGATTTTTTACAAATATAAAGTCTGATTTTACCTATTCTTGAAATGGATATTTTGTTAAAACATTCATAAACATGCTTATGGACCTATACTGTGGATAAAATATGATGAAAATTTATAAAATTCGGGCGCGGAAGCAAATATTTATATGATTTTTTTACAAAAAAAAGTCAGATTTTACCTATTTTTGAAGAATACGTGTATATTGTAAGCTACATGGGCTGGATTCTAGAATACCTAACATACTTAAAATAGCAAATTACTTGTTGCAATGTTTTCTTTAACCTAAATTATGATGAAAAATCATAAAATTCGGGCGCGGAAGCAAATATTTAAATGATTTTTTACAAATATAAAGTCAGATTTTACCTATTCTTGAAATAGATATTTTTGTTAAAACATTCATAAACATGCTTTTGGACCTATACTGTGGATAAAATATGATAAAAAAATATAAAATTCGGGCGAAAAGCAAATATTTATATGATTTTTTACAAAAAAAAAGTCAGATTTTACCTATTTTTGATGAATACGTTGTATATTGTAATCTACATGGGCTGGATTCTAGAATACCTACCACACTTGAAATAGCAATTTTCTTGTTGCAATGTTTTCTTTTAGCTAATATATGACAAAAAATTTATAAAATTCGGGCGCGGAAGCAAATATTTATGATTTTTTACAAAAATAAAGTCAGATTTTACCTATTTTTGATGGAATACGTTGTATATTTTAAGCTACATTGGCTGGATTCTAGAATACCTATCACACTTGAAATAGGAATTTTTCTTGTTGCAATGTTTTCTTTTAGCTAAAATATGATGAAAAATCAGAAAATTCGGGCACGGAAGCAAATATATATATAATTTTTTACAAAAATAAAGTCAGATTTTACCTATTCTTGAAATGGATATTTTTGTTAAAACATTCATAAACATGCTTTTGGACCTATACTATGGATAAAATATGATGAAAAAATCTAAAATTCGGGCGCGGAAGCAAATATTTATATGATATTTTACAAAAATAAATTCAGATTTTACCTATTCTTGAAATGGATATTTTTGTTAAAACATTCATAAATATGCTTTTGGACCTATACTGTGGATAAAATATGACCGAAAATTATAAAATTCGGGCGCGGAAACAAATATTTATATACTCTGAGATAGCGCGTTTTCAGATTTTACCTATTCTTGAAATGGATATTTTTGTTAAAACATTCATAAACATGCTTTTGGACCTATACTGTGGATAAAATATGATCAAAAACTATAAAATTCGGGGCGCGGGACACAAATATTTATATGATTTTTTACAAAAAAAAAGTCAGATTTTACCTATTTTGATGAATACGTTGGTATATTGTAAACTACATGGGCTGGATTCTAGAATACCTAACAGCTTAAAATAGCAATTTTCTGTTGCAATGTTTTCTTTTAGCTAATATAAGACAAAAAATTATAAAATTCGGGCGCGGAGAGCAATATTTATAATTTTTTACAAAAATAAAGTCAGATTTTACCTATTTTTGATGAAGACGTTGTATATTTTAAGCTACATTGGCTGGTTCTAGATTACCTATCACACTTGAAAAAGGAATTTTCTTGTTGCAATGTTTTCTTTTAGCTAAAATATGATGAAAAATCAGAAAATTCGGGCGCGGAAGCAAATATTTATATAATTTTTTACAAAAATAAAGGCAGATTTACCTATTCTTGAAATGGATATTTTGGTTGAAACATTCATAAACATGCTTTTGGACCTATACTATGGATAAAATATGAATGAAAAATATAAAATTCGGGCGCGGAAGCAAATATTTATATGATTTTTTTACAAAAAAAAAGTCAGATTTTACATATTTTTGATGAATACGGTCTATATTGTAAGCTTCATTGGCTGGATTCTAGAATAACCTACTACACTTGAAATAGCAATTTTCTTGGTTGCAATGGTTTCTTTTACCTAAATTATGATAAAAAATCATAAAATTCGGGGCGCGGAAGCAAATATTTATATGATTTTTTCAAAAATAAATGTCAGATTTTACCTATTCTTGAAATGGATATTTTGTTAAAACATTCATAAACAGGCTTTTGGACCTATACTGTGGATAATATATGATCTAAAATTATAAAATTCGGGCGCGGAAGCAAATATTTATATGATTTTTTACAAAAAAAAAAGTCAGATTTTACCTATTTTGATTTAATACGTGTATATTGTAAGCTACATGGGCTGGATTCTAGAATACCTAACACATTTGAAATTAGCAATTTTCTTGTTGCAATGGTTTTTTTAGCTAAAATATGATAAAAAATCATAAAATTCGGGCGCGGAAGCAATTATTTATATGATTTTTTACAAAAATATAGTTCAGATTTTACCTATTTTTGAAATGGATAGTTGTTAAAACATTCATAAACATGCTTTTGGACCTATACTATGGATAAAATATGATGATAAATTATAAAATTCGGGCGCGGAAGCAAATATTTATATGATTTTTTACAAAAATAAAGTCAGATTTTACCTATTTTTGGATGAATACGTTGTATATTGTAAGCTTCATTGGCTGGATTCCAGGATACCCTACCACTCTTGAAATGAGCAATTTTCTTGTTGCAATGTTTTCTTTTACCTAAATTATTATGAAAAATCATAAAATTCGGGCGCGGGAGCAAATATTTATATGATTTTTTACAAAAATAAAGTCAGATTTTACCTATTCTTGAAATGGATATTTTGTTAAAACATTCATAAACATGCCTTTGGACCTATACTGTGGATAAAATATAATCAAAAATTATAAAATTCGGGCGCGGAAACAAATATTAGTATGATTTTTTACAAAAAAAAAGTCAGATTTTTATCTATTTTGGATGAATACGTGGTATATTGTACGCTACATGGGCTGGATTCTAGAATACCTACCACACTTGAAATAGCAATTTTCTTGTTGCCATGTTTTCTTTTACCTAAATTATGATGAAAAATCATAAAATTCGGGCGCGGAAGCAAATATTTATGTGATTTTTTACAAAAATAAAGTCAGATTTTACTTATTCTTGAAATGTAGATTTTTGTTAAAACATTCATAAAACATGCTTTTGGACCTATACTGTGGATAAAATATGATAGAAAATTATACAATTCGGGTGGCGGAAGCAACTATTTATATGATTTCTTACAAAAAGAAGAGTCAGATTTTACCTATTTTTGGGAATACGTTGTGATATTTGAAGTACATGGGCGGATTCTAGTATTACCTAACACACTTGAAAGAGGCTATTTTCTTGTTGCAATGTGTTTCTTTTACCTAAATTATGATGAAAAATCATAAACTTCGGGCGCGGGAAGCATATATTTATACGAATTTTTACAAAAATATAGTCAGATTTGACCTATACACTCTGAGAGAGCGCG